>APFE031043047.1:29664-51964 GCA_000404065.3 Pinus taeda
TTCTGTCAGGCCCTACTCCCTACATGGCATGTTGTGGTAATTTCGAACCCCCCTGCCGATACCGCTTACTGCCCATCACTCCCTCCAAAAACCACCTATCCCGTATCCATTCCTGCCATGCCCCCACCACTTTTCTTCCATGACTCTCTGCCTGCCACCTGTCTAGACCGTTTTGCCAATTAAATGCCTTCCCGCTTAACAGAGGTTTCTCATTTAATTTTCCCAAGTAATCATTTAGTAATGATACTTTGCCATTTCCAATGGGACTTTGTCAAAAACATTTGAATAGATCGAGAGCCCGTCATTGCCAATATTTCATTTCTCATTATGTTTCTATTGTTCATAATTTCTTGCCGTAGTCTTTATCAAAGCGTCCTCGCCACCAACATCCCAACATTCGCTGACCTTCTTGTTCTTTTTGCCTAATAGACTGTTATATTTTTGAGCTTGATAAGCCCCTTTTGTGTATACATTTTGTTCAAAAAACTTTTACAGTCATGCCTCCTAAAGCTAAGACCCAGGACTAGGCCATTAATACATTAATTGCACCTTCTATAGACATAGATCATACCCCATTAGCACACATCGATTACAGAATCAGGGAAAATTTGTGTGACTATGATTTCCTAGAATTATATTGTTGGTTAGAGGATAAACACACTGACAAGACGGATGAGATAGGGCTTTGGGAGTCAAACCTCCCCCACTATATCTTTCCTTTGATATTCCAAGCCCCAGAATTCACTAGAAGATGCCAAGATTGCTATGTCCCTGCCCAAAGAGCCATAATTGCACCTATAAGTGACATTTGTTTCACCATCACAACCAAATCTATTGACCAAATGATGCTGGCTCCTTCTGTGGAAAATGATGCCCCTTTCTCCCTAGAAGCCCTCACCCAACTTTATCAAAAGATGGATTTTTCCACCAAAGCTAGGATTTTTGAGAATTTCTTGCCAGAGAATACCCAATTGCTTAAGAAGAATCCTCCTTATCCTTCTTCCACTTTCCCTAATCAGGCCAAGAAAATTATTTCCATGCTTTCTTACATTCTGGGCTATCATTCTGATCAGTTGGTGGATGAGCCCATCTTAGGATTCCTCTCCACATTTTCCACAGACAGTAAGCCCTCTATGATCTTCAAGTTTAGTCAATTCTTGGCTGGCAATATCCATGAATGGTTCATCAAGTTTCCTATAGAGTAGGTGTTTAGTTACACCTTTGTTTTGATTTACATGTTCATCTACTATCAAGAAGAAAAGTTCAACTTTGCATTGCAGAAATTGGATGATGCAGGGGATCAACAACTAGTGATCTTTTGGACCTCCTTGGTCATGAAGGAACATCAATAATTCACCTACAAGCAATTTATAGATGACTTTGTTCATCCAACTATGAAAATTCTCCACAGTACAATGTAACCTAGGATTAGTGAGGAGATCAAATGAATACTGCATCTATCAGACCAAGTGAAGACCGGAGATTGGTATCTATACCAAAACTGAATAGAGATTAGAGTCTATGGATGTGAATTGGACCCTTATAAACTCCCCAAGTAACTCCCAATGAGGATACGTGGACTAGAATATATCAGGAAAATGTTGAACTCATGTGAGATCCACTTTGTAGTGGCAAAGAAGAAGGCACAATTTAGAATTAAAACACAAGTGAGCCCATTTGTATGCAACACAAGGACAACAGGTGAGGAGGTAGATAAAATATTGAAGGATATGAAATTCAACCTGAGCCTCACATGGTCTTATTACCCCTATGGCATCATTTCAAAATCGGAGTGTATAATAAGAAAACTCCCTATATCCATACTTCTAGGCCAGACATAGACCAATATGCAAATCAGTTGGAATGGGTCGAGAATACCTTGTAGGAAGCTGAAGAGTAGCTTGTTTCCACTTCTCGTTTGTAGACTCATGTTCCTCTGGAAAAATCTAGGAAAAGGCAGAGGGAGGAAGAGTCATTATCTACAACTGGTATAAATAATTTAGAATCATTTATAGAAAGAGACGAAAGGTATATCAAAAACCAAAAGTAGGAAAGGAAATTGAAGAACATGCAACTATCATTATCACCGATTCACCACTGGCGACTACCAAGTTCACTACATCTGCTTTTGAACCTTCATCTTCATAGGGTCATAAGGATATTGAGCTAGAAACGCACATTGTCTTAACAGAAAAGGAGAAGGCAGTGTTTGATAGGTATAGAGAAATAAATCCCAGGAATGAGATTTTGAAGAACAACACCTACAACCAATTCTAGAAGAAGATTTCTAGTTCACAAACTGTACTTCTGTCAGTGTTCGATACTAAACATGGTAGAATGCAGATGTCCTTTCTTGAGGCCCAAACTTCACAACCCAAATAAGTAGCTGACTACAAGAGAACCACCTTTGATTTTAGTAAAAAGGACATACATCCAATTGATCAAATGGAGATGCACAAACAAACTGGTGAGATGATATCCTCCACTCTCACTAGCACTGCCATATCTTTTTCCAAACTACAGGTTTCCTTTGCAAATGTATAGTCATAGTTGAAGATGGAGAAGGTCTCCTCCTTGGCCAAAGACAGCAGGATCAAGTCTTTAGAAGACTTGGTGATCAAAATAGGGTATGACCCTAAGGATGTTATTATTGCTGAAGAAATTATTAAGAAAAAAAAAATTGGACATTGCAGCATTAAGGAAACAGCTCAAGCTGTCAGCTACAAAAGATCCAATTGCCAAGGACATTGAAGAAGGTGAATCTCACAAAGAAGACATGATGAAACTGATTATTGATCAAAACATACAGATCAGACAAATGGAAGTAGAGTTGGAAAACTGATAAAGGAGAAGGAAGAAAGTTTGAAGATGGCTATTGTTCCCTTGGATGATGTGCCTCATTCTCAACTACCATCAATAGGAGCAACCACTGCACTTACTACTTCAACTCGGACTCCCAGTGCTAAACAAGTCATGGATACATTGCAAAATATGTCATTACATTCAAAGGAGATTGAGACTTTGTAGGGAAAACTCAAATCTTTGGAAGTCCAAAAGGCCAAAGATGAAGCTGCTCGAAATGTTGAAATGGGAAAAACTCAGAGACAGTTGGAAAACTTGTGCTAGGTAGAGAAAGACAATTCTATTGGCCAGACCTTGGCCCAAGGCAATGAAACAATCTGGATGAACATATTGGATTCAAAGATGAGATTTTGCCTTCTATTCAAATCATATTTGAGCAGAAAGAGTTAATAGAGAAGGCCACTAAAACTATTGTGCAAGGAAGGGAAAAACTAGGAGAAATGCCAACAGAAACTGCAAATATTATCAGGTTCTTAAATTCAAAGTCTAGATATGAGCTGGAGGAAGTGGGAGTTAGTGACATAACTACCACCATTCTGGAAGTCAAGAAATTCCCGACAAAGAGAAATTTTATTGACCAGTTGGAGGAAAGGTGTGAAACTTTGGAGCTACAGGTGAACATATTTACAAACAAGATTGAAGCCTTAATGCAGAAGGGACTACCCAGTATCTATGCCATAAATGGTAAGTTGATTACTCAGGAAGATTACATCTTGAAAATGAAAGAAGTAGCCAAAAGCAGTGTTAAGTTCAGTGGAATTAAAGGAAGTATGGCAACAAAAGTGTTTTTGGAGATTATGTCAAGTCACTTCCACGTGCAGAATGAGGTAAAACATATTTTTACCATGTGTTGGGACGAGAAAAAGGTATGTTTTCTCCTCATAAATAACCTTATTTACCATTTGTCTTCATATGTTTATCTTCATTTTATGGATCAAAATACAGGAAACAATAGCTGAAGTTGGGTAAAAGCGATTAGTAACACATTAGATAAATCTAGGCACAGAAAACTGACTTTTACTATCTTTATGTGCAGAGACGTAGATTGGACGGTTGTTTTCCAATCAACAGAACAACAATAAGAAGTAAAGAAAAAAGACATCGTCTAGGGCAAGCAAAAAGTGGAATACTAGGAGAACCAATGTTATTTTATGATGGGATCAGATTGAGTATTTTGAAATCCTCAAGATCCCCTGATCCTGAGGATTCACTTTTATCTATTCACTTTTCTATATGTTATATAAAGCTATAAGGCGAGCCGAAAAACTAGTCTAAAAATTCACAGATTGTAACTATTATTTTGGACATATAATACTTTCATCTTGGTGATGTTGTAACTCTGTTACTTATTTTAATGAAAAATATTGTGTTTAATTCATAATTGTATTCTGAGTATCTAATAGTAGGGACTTTTGGAGACTTTGGGCCCAGTCAAGAGAAGATCTACTGCTTCACCTGTATTATAATCGTTTCTATTTATTCTTTACTGTTTGTTATTTTTAAGTTAATATAATTCTGATTACCGTGAGGATTGATGATTCTGATTTACATTTGTTGTTTATTCAAGATTCAAGATTTAGCTGTGTGTTACATATGTGTGATGCTCTTTATTGAATTGGTTATGTTAATTCCAGCATTGGAATGATGTTCATTCTAAGTAACGTTATCATATATTTCAAAGCTAGATTGATTGCTTTCCATTGGATGCTTATATGGTCATTTGCTGTTCAATTATCATTTGTTGTTCAATCATCATTTGTTGTTCAATTATCATAGCTCCCTTTCATGTTAAATAAGTTAGTTTCAATTACACTTAAGACTGCCAAGTGTGATTCTTTCTATTTGTATTCAGATCCATTTGCTTTCAGAATAGGTTAAGTAGAATTTCAAAGTGTGTTATGAATTCCTTTCAAAAGTGTTTGGATTGAATTTAGATAAATAAGAAATTGCAACAATTCCAGCATAGATTGACCTTTGAATTCACTGCATATATAGTGCTGACACTCTTGAAATAAAAATACTTTCCCTGGGTTGATAATGAATGTAGGTATTGAGATTGTTTGTAATAGGACATCTTAGTGCATCAAAATTTTGGTGTCATTGCTGGGAGAGTGATTTCCTTTCATCTTGTTGTAAGAGAATTGGGTTTTAAAAACGATAGGTAAGAACCTGCGTGACCAACAAGTGAAGTTCTTGCTCATCATCGCACTTTCAGCAAAAGCATAGAGGTTAAATAGAAATAGTTTTTATGAATGACAAGGAATAGAAAGATAGAAAAAGATCAAAACTCCCCACCTAAATGCACAAACCCCAAGGGATTGGTGAGCCTTGGGAGAACAAATTTTATAGATGAAATAGTAAGAAAAGCAGAGTCTCAGGCATCAGTAGGATTCTGGATTGTCACTGGAAAAATCCCTACTATAATCCCTTAGGTAGCAGGCTCACCATCTAGAGCCTACACTGAGATTCATAGCCAAATTGGAGGAGCTAAACAGAGTTTTCAAGTTACAACAAATTTACATTCTTATCCTCTACAAGAGAGAAAATCGTGTAACTTAAGAGAAGGAGAGGGAGAGACCAGTGGAACTGCTAAGGGAGAAACCTTAGCTGTCTGAACAAGGATCTCCTGTGATCCCAGATCTAGGCAATGTTACAAAACCAACTCGGATTATTAATCCTCCGCTTACTCAAAAAGCACCCCTAAAATCCCTGAAGGATATTGGCACATTTTTTACCAAATGGAAAATCAACCACCTCAAAATCATACATCGACATTGGAATACCCCATAGTCAACCAAGTGGCCAATGCCCTGATGAAAGCCATTCCTTTACAGAGCATCCCAGCTTTTCATGGGATGATCACAAAGGATCTCGATGCCTTCTTATTCGAGTTTGATATCCTCTACAGAGGATATGACTATACCACTGACCCTCAAAAACTAAAATTGTTCCCTTTTACTTTGAAAGGAGCAGCTTTGAGACGGTTCATGGGTCTGGGCAAACATACTATTAACTCTTGGGATGACATGAAAATTTCCTTCCTCACAAGATACCAGGACTTTTGGAAGACTAGGGAATTAAAAGATGAAATCTTTAAGATGGTTGAAAAGGATAATGAAACTCTAGAAGAATATGTCAAATGGTTTCACTATAATTTGCAGAGATCTCCTCACACCACCTTACCAAAAGAAGTCCTGAGATTTATCTTAATTAATGGAATGAAAGAAGAATGGGTAGAAACTCTAAATGTTATGGGGAAAGGAGATATTTCTCAAGAATATTATGATGAAATTGTTCGCTTATGTATCAGGTGTTCAAGAGGTATCACACGCACAGAGTGAGAAAGCTGAGATCCTATAACTAGAGGAAGCAAACCACACAATGGAGGTGTAACAAGTATGGAAATTGGTAACCTCATGGAAGACTTGAAGATGGAAATCATGGGCACCCTCAAAACGTAGTTGGATGTCCTGCAGGCTAAATAGAAACATGCTTTAGCAGAACAAAATTTGGTCATTTTCTGCCACACTGTCAGAAGAAGCACAACCAATGGGAGTGTCCATTAGACATGATCCAGACATGCGCCATCTACACCAAGGATCACACCACTGAAAAATGTCCATCACTTCGAGGGTTGAAAGTAGTTTTCAAGGAAGTAGAAGAAGAGATAGAGCCAGTATATTTAATGAACCAACGTCAATAGTGGCAGGCCAAACCTATAGGTATGTTATAAGACACATCCTAGTTATTTCCTTCTTCATCATTTAATTAGAAACAGAACTCTAGGGCAGCATGGAAAGGCCAATCACCTTACTCGAATTGGCAATCCCAACCATTCCATATGACATCTTCGCCAACTCAATCCTTTTCGAGTAATGGCTGGCCAAATTCTCCTTTTACTCCTATTTGGCAAGGTAATCCCTATCCATCCCAGTGGCCTGCCTCTACTTCTCAAAATATGAACTGGTCTCTGAATTGACAATGACCTTTGGGGATATCCAATACAGCTATGGGGACAGGTCCTCAACCTCAACCTACATTATCAGCTCCATATCCATTATAGAAAAATCGTCAGCCTCTTCTACGCCCTCAATTGCCAGCTCAACCAAATCTGAATCCCAATAATAGACCATTTCAGTTGGTGCAAATTGTTGAAAGCTCAAACTATGAGTTTGAACAAAAAGAATGTAATGAACTTAGATTGAGGTCGGGAAGTATCATCACCCGTGAGGAAAATAGGGACCAGCCATCAATTGAGATGGAAACCCCACCTGTACATACACCATCAACTGTAATTGACACTAAAATAAAACAAGGAGAAGATACAGATCATCATAAAGATACTGAGAAACTCATAGTCACCTCTCCCCCATTTCCCGAAAGGTTAACAATACCTAAACCAATTGCTTATCCAGATTTTGATCTTGTAGGGGAACTAAAAAATATTTGTATTAAAAATCCTCTCCTCCAAGATCCAAGATATTCCTATTTATGGTAAAACGATTAAAGAGCTATGTGTAAAGAAACCTGTGAGGAAAGCAAAAACTTCACCCACCATTCATGTTGTAGGGACCTGATCTTATTTACTCTTAAGAGGGGAAACTCCAGTAAAATATGAATATCCCTAGAATCCCATTGTTACAGTTGAAATATATGGCCACTCCTTTCCAAACGCACTAGTTGATCTGGGTGCAACCATTAACATCTTAACAGTAGAAACCTGTCAGAAACTTGGTATTACAGCTCTTGAACCAACCACCACCCTGCTAGAACTTGTTGATCATTCAATGGTAAGGCCAGAGGGAACATTATATGATATTATGGTTTTTGATGATTCATGAGTGTATCCAGTATATTTTCTTGTTATAAACCCAAAGAGTCGATTGGATGGGCACCCTCTGATTCTGGGCCGACCTTGGCTGGCAACAACTGATTCTTATATACGCTGTCGAGAGGGCAGCATGACCATTGCTAAAGGGGATGCTTTAAAAATCTTGTTTTATATCCTCCTACCAAACCAAGTCTACCCATTGTAAAAATATGTAAACAACCACTCACATACTTCGAAGAAAGCATCCATTCACCACTCACAGTAGCAGAGGCACTTGAATTCAAGGATCAGATTGAAGAAGATATCAACAACTTTATCAACTAGCCAACTAATGTGAACAATGTAAAATGTTAAATGTTAAAAAAAATTCTTGATAATGAAGCCTTGGAAGACCCTTTGAAGGATACTAATGATCAACATATCCAAACAACAACTGTTCATAACGACAAACTTGTTGAAATCGAACCAGGCAAGGTTTTAAACATTAATGATAGCCTGGACAGTGATCAATAACAAAAGCTTATTTAGGTCCTGCAAAAATATAAAGGGTCTTTTGCCTAGGATTATCTTGACATGAAGGGTATAGACCCACAGTTTTGTATGCATCATATCTACACCGAAAATGATGCTTGTCCTATCTGACAGCCTCAACAGAGATTGAATCCGCATGTCAAGGACATTGTAAAAGAAGAGTTACAGAAGTTGTTGGATGTGGATTTAATTTATCCCATTTTGGATAGAAAATGGGCATCTCCATTGGTAGTTTTCCCTAAGAAAAATGGGAAGTGGCATATCTGTGTGGATTATCAGGAATTGAACAAGGCAAAACAGAAAGATCACTTCCCTCTTCCATTTATTGATCAAGTCCTTGATACTCTATTAGGAAAGGAGTTCTTTTCCTTTCTAGATGGATTTAGAGGCTATAATAAGATTTAAATCACCCCTCAAGACCAAGACAAAAAAACCTTCACCTGCTCGTGGGGTACATTTGCTTATAGATTATTACCATTTGGCTTATGCAATTCCCTAACTATGTTTCAAAGGGACCTACTCAACATTTTTGCTGACCTGATAAAGGGATTGAAGTTTACATGGATGACTTTACCCCATATGGAGATTACTTTGATCAAGTGCTACAAACATTAGAGAAGGTTTTGGAATGATGCATTGCTAGCAAGATGTGTTTAAGTAATGTCAAGTGTCACATGATGATGACCGAAGGCATAATCTTGGGACATTACATTTCTGCAGTAGGGATACAAGTAGATCCAACAAAGATACAGGTAATTCTTTTGCTACCTAAACCCTGTAATCAGACAGAGGTACGTAGCTTCCTTGAATATGCAGGCTATTATCGCAAGTTTATCAAAAACTTTTCACAAATTGCTGCACCTTTAAATGCTTTAACTGGAAATTTTGATTTTAAATGGTCTGAAAAATGTGACAAAACTTTTATAGATTTAAAGAAACTAGTTTCGACAGAACCAATATTACATGGATCAAACTGGGAGCTACCTTTTCACATATCCACAGACACATCAGATGCAGGATTAGGCAATGTCCTCGGCTAGGAGGACAACATAAAACCTAATGCTATATATTATATCAACAAAAATCGTACTACTGCTGAACTTAATTATATGGTAACAGAAAAATAATTCTTAGTTGTCATTTATGCCATAAACAAATTTAGACATTATATAACTGGCTATCAAGTTTTTCTGTATACTAATCATTCTGCCATTATGCACTTAGCCAGCAAACCTATTACAAATGGTCGAGTGACTCGTTGGTTATTTCTTTTGCAGGAGTTTGATATCACCATCAAGGATTGTCCAAGGAAGCAAAACCCAGTCGTTGATTTTTGGTCTCGAGTTCCAAAGGTAAATGTTCCATTGGCAGTGGATGACCAATTTCCAGATGAACATTTGTTTTTCATAATAGTCAAAAGGCCATGGTATTCAGATGTAGCAAACTATCTGGCAGTAGGGAAGCTTCCTAGGCACTTGACAACAAGGGAAAGAAAACAGATTGTCCAGTGCAGCACCTGGTTTTATTGGATTGGTGGATACCTTTTTCACACAGGGTATGATATGTGTATACACGAATGCATTCATGAGGATGAGATTTATGACATCCTGAAACTTGCCATGACAAACCCTGCGGGGGACACTTCATAGATCATAGGACAGGGCATAAGGTACTACAGATGGGCTATTATTGGCCCACTATTTTTAAAGATGCTAAGAAATATGCCTAGGCTTGTGATAGCTACCAAAGGATGGGTTGACCTGGCCAATATGATGAAATGCCGCTGCAACCCCAACTGGTCGTAAAACTCTTCAAATGATGGGCATTAGTGTTTGTTGGCCCATTTCATCTGCCATCAAACCAAAAGGCCTACATGCTGGTTGCCACATATTATGTGACGAATTGGGTAGAAACAATAGATTTTCCAAGAGCTACAGAAGAAGCTGTAATTAATTTCTTTTTTGGGATATTTGTGCGGTATGGTTTACGGTGGGAAGTGATAACAGATGGGGGAGGGAAATCTGTAGGACAAAAGATTACAACCACTCTCAGAAACCACCACATTACACATAGAATCACTTCCTTGTATCACCCACAGGTGAACGAGCAGGTTGAATGCACCAATAAGGTCATCGAAGAAATGCTAACCAAGACAGTCTCAACACATCAGCGAGATTGGGCTTCTAGACTGCCAGAGGCCTTGTGGGCCTACCGCACCACTTGGATAAATACTACTGGCTATTCTCCATACCAACTAGTGTTCAGAAA
The DNA here is from genome assembly GCA_000404065.3 of Pinus taeda. Classification (NCBI taxonomy): domain Eukaryota; kingdom Viridiplantae; phylum Streptophyta; class Pinopsida; order Pinales; family Pinaceae; genus Pinus; species Pinus taeda. The sequence goes on from APFE031043047.1 coordinate 40,157, forward strand.
AGAACTTATTTTTTCTATTGAATTTGAAATAAAGACTCTAAGAATGACTCAGGAAGTGGGACTGGATCTAACAGAAGCCCAAACCAAGCGACTTAAACAAATAAATGAATTGGATGAGGCTCAACTACCTGCTCTGCAATGGACTATAATTATTCAACAGCAAAGGGAAAAGTGGCACGAAAGTCTTATAAAAAATAAGATGCTTGAAAAAGGAGATTGGGCACTCCTCTATGACTCCAGATTCCAAGAATTTCCAGGCAAGTTACAAACAAGGTGTTTTGGCCCTTATGAAATTCAAGAAGTACATAATAATGGTACTCTCACTTTGACTACCATTGACAGGTTTTTCCATTCTTTCAAGGTGAATGGGCATTGGGTGTGTATTTATCACAAACCACTCACCAAGGAATCTTTCTACCAACAGGTATGTGAGGACCCCGCCATGCAATTTTTGTTGCAGGGAGTGATGACCCGGTAGCTTTTCTCTTGTAAAATTGAATCTTTCTTCAGCTGTAAATAATGTATATATTATTTTACAGTTGATTGCAATTTAGTTAGGCAGCACCATGTAAATATGAGGATTTTTCTTAGGTGTTTGGTAGGTGTTGTTCAATCGATTGGATGATTGTTGTTCAATCAATTGAACAAAACTTATTTTTTGTGTTTGTGTTTTTATTCAATCGATTGAACGATTGTTGTTCAATCAATTGAAAAACACTTATTTTTGAGTGCGTATTGATGTTCAATCGATTGAACGATTGTTGTTCAATCAAATGAACATCACCTATTTTTGCATGTGTGTTGATGTTCAATCGATTGAACGATTATTGTTCAATCAATTGAACAACACTTATTTTTGTGTGAATGTTGTTGTTCAATCGATTGAACGATTGTTGTTCAATCAATTGAACAACACTTTTGGTTTTTTGTTCTTCAATCGATTGAATGATTGTTGTTCAATCAATTGAACAACACTTTGTGTGTTTTTCTGTTCAATCGATTGAACAACATTTTGTGTGTTTTGCTATTCAATCAATTGAACAACATTTTGTGTGTTTTTTTGTTCAATCGATTGAACGATTGTTGTTTAATCAATTGAATAGAACTTTTGGTGTTTTGTTGTTCAATCGATTGAACGATTGATGTTCAATCAATTGAACAATGCATTTTTCATTTCTATGATTTTGCTATTCAATCGATTGAATGATTACTATTCAATAAATTGAACAACACTTTTTGTGATTTTTCAATTTCACTATTCAATCGATTGAACGATTGTTGTTCAAATAATTGAATAACACTTTTTGCGTTTTTCTGTTCGATCAATTGAACAACACTTTTTGTGTTTTTGTGTTGTTATTCAACTGATTGAACGATTGTTGTTCAATCAATTGAAAAACACTTTTTGAATGATTGTTGTTCAATCAATTGAACAACAATCATTCAAAAAGTGTTTTTCAATTGATTGAACAACAATCGTTCAATCGGTTGAACAACAACACAAAAACAAAAAAGGTGTTGTTCAATTGATCGAACAGAAATCATTCAATCGATTGAACAGCAAAATCAAAAAACACAAAAAGTGTTGTTTAGCAATCAATTGAACAACCCCAATTTTGCTTTCTGTGTGTTTGTTGTCTAATGAATAAAATGTAATTTCTTTTTGCCTTTTTATCGCTAGTCATTCTTCTTTCCATTTTCTTTCTCTTTTATGTTTTAAATAAAAACCATTTGGTTGTATTTTCACCTAAGATAAATAAAAATAGTAATGTTAACACCATTACGACCTATGAAACCTTTTGATGGTTATCTTTATTCAAAAGTTGACATGGTGCATATCTATAATGACTGGTTGAATATTTTCCCTTTGGACACATCATATAATGATTTATTATTTTAATACCATGCTAGTTTATCTTTCGCACTTTCAAATGGGTAAACCCCTTTAATATGATGATATGGGGGAAAAGGTATAACTTTCATTGGCATTTTTTTGTACTTCTTACGCCATCCCTGACTCTTAAGGAGTAAATGAGCCTCCCTCTTTTTACAATAAAAGCCTCAAATTATGAAAACATGAAAATATAGAAATATGAAAATGCAACAAACATTGTCTTAAAGAGGATAGGGGGTCTCGGTACGAGCCAGCCTACGATGATCATAAGGATGTAATGGGCGACATTCTAGTTTAGCCACCAAACCAAGGTAATGACCTTCTTGATAATTAAAATTGTCATAAGGACAAGGGGTCTCGTCACGAGCTAGCCTGATAAATTTTTTATATACTGGTGAATGGCACTATGATTATCTGGTTACCATGCCAGCATAGTGGTCTCTTTATAGCAAGAAAAGAGAGAATCATCTAAAAATCAAAAGGAGGACTCTGGCTCATTTGAAGGGTTAAAAAGAAACGTTGTCGAGGCTATGGACACTTGCTGGCAGTAGTGGCTCTGCTTGTGGTATTGAAGTACTATGTGACACTACCAAATTATTTCTATCCTACTACTACCAATGAATTCGTTTCTAAAGGAAAATTTCCCATTTGAACAGCATTCCTAAAAAGCCAACATGCATGGTAACTTATATCTTATATTCATTATATCACATTTGTCCAATCTGTTTAATGACAATCATTAATACTTACCACTGATCATGCATTTGTTACTTTTCCACTTAAGGTAAAAATATTTTGACATAATAATTTAAATCTCTATTTTAATTTATTGGCTTTTCAAATCTGTTGATGTGTATGCTTTAATTGCTGTTGTCGTATATTGCATCACTTTTATTGATTGGTTGCCTGCATTTATGTTTTACCGATGCTTTCTCTAGTTTTTCCCATGCTTGGCAGATGTGGACACCCTTTTCTCATTGGAGGGGGGATGGCCTATGTATGAACAACATGTGTGACAATTTATGGATAGTTGTGTGATAATTTTAAACTGATTTTTGGTTAAAGGAGTGCATGATGATTGTGTATGTGTAATAATTATCAAACTATTTTAGATTGTAGGAAGGACGGAAACCATTATGGATAACATGTGGATTAATTATGATCCCACGTCAAATATTGCTGACGAGACAAATGAATTGACTATATGTGATATTAATTCTCAAAACATCATCATTTCCCTGTCAGTAGCTTCAACGTTATCTGCTATTGTTCTAAACTGCGAAAGTGTGAGAGAAGTGCATGCAAGTGAACCAGTCATAGGAAAACAACAGCCATGGGAGGAAGAGCTATCTGAAATGAACCCACAGTGCTCATGGTATCAGACTAGGCTCGTACAATTCTTGAGAGGGTCGGCTGCCTGCAATATTTGAATAAATTACTGGGATTTCACGAAAAGATGACACTTGAATTTCTGCAGAATTTGCAGAATGGCAGCACCACGGTAAGAGGCAGGGACATAATGGTCTCTGACAAACATGTTCTTCTGCACAATGCGGTCACATTATTTTAGGACCCAGGTGATCAATTGGTGCAAACAAGAAAAGGGGTTCACCCTACAACCTTGAGATAGCCATGGTACTAATTAGCAGCCATTGTGTAGAAGTATATCACATGCGATGGAAGACATGACATGGTAAAGCCCCGCCAACTTAAACTGTTAGCTATTTTAAAACATAAAATTACCATTAACTTGTCATTTTATTTAAATTCCCTATTGTATGATGTTGCTTGGCTAGTTAGAAAAGCAAAGGACCCACATACAATCATCAATAATCCTGGGCTGATCAAATTCATTATCATTCATGGACTAGCCCAGCAACAACTAACCTGGGATAATGTTGTAAATCCTACTCTGGCCCCACCTATAGAAAATCCAACAACTGAATAGCAAGGACCAAGAGCCATAGGTCCGAAAAGGACACAAAAAAGGAATAATTCCTCTATGGCCTCGGGCCCAGCAAAACGAAGATGCTTTATGCAGGTGAAGTTGTAGGGACACACCACAATTTAAATAAATGAGGCTAGGCCATCTCACACACCCCATCAAAGTCTGCAAGATGAGTCCTTGCAAGACTATGAGGAAGAGGTGGTCAGAGTACTGGAAAACATGGGGATATTTTGTGAAGGGAGGGCGAAATTCGGGAATTATGAAGGGAAAAATTGTGCCCCCAACCAGTCTAGCCCTGATGGTAGTCCTGGTCATGATCAAACCCTATCATTTACTGATAATTTGGAAGAACAGAGGGAACCAGTCCCTTCTATGGAGAAACCCCATGAAGAAGAAGCGCATGCAGAAGAAACCATTAGAGAAGGAAATCAAGTAGTAGCTACTGGTCCACTGGACCCCCCAGCTGAAGAAAACCCTACAGAAGAAACCTTGGGAGGTGAAAATCAACCAAGAAATACTAGTTTTGTGAAGTCCTCTAAGGATGAGGCCCACCTAGAAGAAAGCCCTAAAAATGATAATTGCTCAGGAGACACAATTCCATTGGGTCTCCTGAGCGAGAAATTCATAAAGAAAGAGACTTGGAAGGTGAAGATCCATTGGGAGATATGTAGAAATTTTATGAATAATATGACACTTATTCAACCGAGATTATCCTGATTATACACTATTGCGAAATGCATGCATAATGCATAATCTCATCTATGTTGATCATCAATTTAGCAGTATTCAGAAACATACACATGCGCACATTGAAGCATCAATCACACATATCAACACAGTATGTACCCGGGGAAAGTATAAAGCTGAAAACCCCACAACTATCTGTATATTATATTGATTGAGATCATGTAACAGTACAGAGTACAATACTAGCTCCACCCATTACACACAATACAACATAGATCTGAATCAATCACTGCCTCAAATCACCTCTGCTGCTTGTCTGCCTCCACTGCGCAATCTTGCATAGAGAATGGATGAGAATGGTGAACCATTCATGTGTTTCCCTTGTGTAACACTACACAATCCTCATTGGAAACTCAATCCCACTGATTGTGCAAATCACATGCACAACTATAGTCACAACTCACAGCTGTCTTGCCCTTTCACTCACCTCTAACACTTGTCTCCACTGAATTGTCCATGCACTGAGTTAACTGATGTATTCTTCAGTTGCTTTATGAGTTAATAATTAGTGAATTAATTAATAACTAGTTCACATCACTCAACATTAGTCTATTTTCTAGTTAGACTAACTACAACTAGTTCAACTAAGTCAAACTGAACACAACTCCATCAACTCCTGATCCAACTCCACAGAACTCAATCACTCAAGTCCTAACTGAAGTCCTTCATGCAATAGCTCAAGTTAACCCATACGAACCACGTATTTCCTTATGGCAGATTCATGTGCCACATCCGTAGCTCGAACTGAAGTGCTCCAAGAGAATAAGATAACGTTTATAGTCCAAATATTATTAAGGGCTAATAATATTCGACTGTTCTATTTTTAGCCTAGCAGTATAAAAATAGACTCTGCCCATATTTCTAAAAATATAGGTCCATCTATTTTTACCAACATGACCAGTCATCCACAAATAGTATCCTGCAACTCATAGACCATGATCCATATGTCTAAAAATAGACTTGCACCAAAAATAGCCTGCGGGCCCACTTAGTGAAGGCGACTTCTTTCCACTAAGCTCCATCATCTTGTTGCAATCTCAACACTCCCTCTCAACAAGATATGGATTATCAGCAACCCCTATCCTGTCTCGGTGGTACTCGAATTTGCTCCGGGAGAGCGCCTTCATCAAGATATCAGCATCCTGATCCTCCGTGCGAATATATGAAAGTAACATGATTCTCCGCTGCACACAATCCCTAATATGATAGTACCTAATGTCATCCGCTTCACCTCATCCTCCAGTCTATACCAAGATCCATATCTCGATGTGCCTCTATTGAGCTTGCACACATGCGACTCCACCAACTGTCGATAAACAGTGGCATCCACTACCTTTGCTGAAGTAGCATCCTCCTTCCTCCAACCTCCAGGAAGGAACGCAGTCTTCACATCCATCTGATGAATGTGCCACCCCATCCACATCACTTTGTAGATCCATCTCAAACCCACCACTAATTTCCCCTCCGGTCTTAGGACAATCTCCCATGCACTATTTCTGACAATTGAATAATACTCTTCCACCATGGCGTCTACCCATGCGGGTTCCTCCATAGCTTCCTCGAAAGAGGATGGCTCCGTCATGACACATTTTCTCACAAGAGCCATGTATTTAGTGTACCGATCTGGTGACTATCTCTGCCTGCACTCTGCTGTAGGTGGTCCTACAACCTTCTCTGCATCTTGAGCCAGTCGCTCAGCTTCTGTAGTGTGCTTTCGCCCTCTGATGGTTGGCGCTGCATGAGTGGTCTCTTCCACTCCATGAAATTCCTTTTGTGGCTGATCCATGTCCTGAAGCTCATCCTTAGGAACTAATAGCTCCTCATCTACATGCAAGTGTCGCTCCCTCTCAAGCAAACACTTCATGGCTTTCTCCTCTTGAAATTTTATATCCCGTCGCACAACAATCTTGTGACTGTCTAGAAAATACACACGATAGTTATGGGGCATATCAGTGTACCCCACAAATATCCCAACCTCTGCAGTCGGCTCCAACTTCTTCCTGGCATCCTTCGTTACATGCATGTAAACATTAGAACAAAAATTCCTCAAATGAGAAATATCAGGCCTCTTACCAGAATAAGCCTCCTCGTGTGTACTCATGCCAAGTATCCTGTGAGGACAACGGTTCTGCAGATATACTGCAGTATTGCATGCCTCCACCCATAAGTGAAGGGGTAGGCTCTGATCATGCAACATTGCCCATGCAGCACCCACGATCGTTTTGCTCTTCCGCTCAACAACCCCGTTCTGTTGTGGGTTATGGGGAGCTATGAGCTCTCTTCGAATCCCTTCTGCACTGCAAAAATCCTTGAACTCGCCAGAGATGAATTCACCACCATTGTTTCTCATAAGAGCCTTCACCTTCTTCCCCGATTCCTTCTCGACCTATGCTTTGAACTCACAAAAATTTGAGTATGTCTCGCTCTTCTTCTACATGAATAAAGTTCAGCACTTTCGGGAGAAATCATCAACAAAGATGACATATTACCTGTGCTTTACTGTCGAAGCAACTGAGAAAGGTCCGCACATGTCTGTGTGAATTCTCTCAAGGATCGTCGTGGCGCGAATATGATTCTCGTGAAAGGTGGCTTTCACAAACTTTCCCAAAATACACCCCTTTCACTAATCTGACTGCGCAAGAGTGCCTTTAGGAAACCTAGTAGAAATATGATACAGTATCTTCAAGGCTCCATGGTGAAGGTGCCCAATCTCTGGTGCCACAGCTCGCCATCCTCCCGGCTCACCACTCCTTTTGCCTTGCATGCCAGTGCTGAGAAGCCATCTACATGCAACTAATAAAGGTTCTTGACTCAAACCCCTATCTTCCACATTTCTCCAGTTGTCTTACTGCGTAGGAAAGCCTTTCCCTCGCTGAAAACAACATCATATCCCTTGTCTTCTAACATCGCCATAGAGATAAGATTATTCTTCAATCCTGGAACATGCATCGCTTCCTTCAATACGAAGGGTTTACCTTACTCCCTCTCAAAGGAAATGGTACCGATACCGGTCGCACTATATCTACCATCATCGCCCATCTCGATGTGCACTCCAAGATCTTTCTCATCCAGATTAGAAAACAAATCTTGATCTCCTGTCATGTGAAAAGACGCACCACTGTCTAAGAACCATACCGATCCCATCACACTTGATACCAAGCATGCGATCAGTGAAAAATCTAGCTCAAATTGCAAGGCTAAGGCCTCTCCCACTGCAGATCCGGCAGCTTGCTTATTTTTCTTCTTCTGCGGACAATTCATGGCATAGTGTCTGTTCTGGTGACAGTGAAAGCACTTCACCTTGGACATGTCCTCCTTCTTGCCTTTCGCACCAGAATGAGAAGCTTTCTTATTCTTCCCCTTCTTTGCTTTGGCAGCCAAAGCGCAATTTTCTTCATCAGGTGCCCTTGATGAAGATTCATCCCTAGTATTCCGCCTGATCTCCTCTTGCTCAAGATCCGACCAAAGTCTTTCCCATCTTGGCAATTTCTCCCGACCATTGATAGAGTCCTTATAGGAATGCCAACTATTTGGAAGACCAAGTAGAGCCAAGCTCATCAATTCCTCATCATCAAAAGTCACCCTCACACTTCCCAGCTCATCCTGACATTGGGTGAACTTCGTGAGATACTTGGGCATACTGTCGCCTTTCTCACACTTTATGTTTTTGAGTTTATCCTTGAGTGCCAACTTCCTCTAGTTGCTCTTGCTCTGGTATAGATCTATCAATGCTTTCCACATTAAGTATGGAGAAGCCTTTCCATGGAGGTTGGACACAATGTGATCCCTCACGCCCTCCAACAGAATCCTTCGACACTTTGCTGTCTTCTTTTGCCAATCCGCAACTTGAGCAGCATCAGTAGGTTTTGGGACATCCACATCTATGAACTCCTTCAACCCATTATCATCTAACACCACCTCCATCCTATCCTTCCATGCAATATAGTTCGAGCTGCCCTCAAGGGCATACTCCAATCGCAATCCATTGAAAGACATTTCAACTTTGACACCAAGAAAACACTGCTACAAATTCAAATTCCACTAGCTCAAAACTCAATCGCTTCCGATCTAAAATTTGTGAGAACGAAGTATTTCTTGTACAGAGATCGACTGTATGGGAATTCACTGGATATTTCACCTTCCAAAAGAAGGATGAATCCAGAGGCTACCTGGCCCGATTACAGACTTTGCCTGAAGAAATAAAATGCAATCACTTCCTGAATAATAGATCTTATGATCAATCCTCGCTTTGATATCCTATAGAAATCTCTTCTACAAATCAACCTGCTCTGATACCATGTAGAAATTTTATGAATAATATGACACTTATTCAACCGAGATTATCCTGATTATACACTATTGCGGAATGCATGCATAATAGATAATCTCATCTACGTTGATCATCAATTTAGCAGTATTCAGAAACATACACATGCGCACATTGAAGCATCAATCACACATATCAACACAGTATGTACCCGGGGAAAGCATAAAGCTGAAAACCCTACAAATATCTGTATATTATATTGATTGAGATCATGTAACAGTACACAGTACAATACTAGCTCCACCTGTTACACATAATACAACATAGATCTGAACCAATCACTGCCTCAAATCACCTCTGCTGCTTGCATGCATCCACTGCACAATCCTGCATAGAGAATGGATGAGAATGGTTGAACCATTCATGTGTTTCCCTTGTGTAACACTACACAATCCTCATTGGCAACTCAGTCCCACTGATTGTGAAAATCACATGCACAACTATAGTCACAACTGACAGCTGTCTTGTCGTTTCACTCACCTCTAACAGTTGTCTCCACTGAACTGTCCATGCACTAAGTTAACTGATGTATTCTTCAGTTGCTTTATGAGTTAATAATTAGTGAATTAATTAATAACTAATTCACATCACTCAACATTAGTATATTTGCTAGTTAGACTAACTACAACTAGTTCAACTAAGTCAAACTGATCACAACTCCATCAACTCTTGATCCAACTCCACAGAACTCAATCATTGAAGTCCTCCATCAATAGCTCAAGTTAACCCATAGGAACCACGTATTTCCTTCTGGCGGCTGCATGTGCCACATCTGTAGCTCGAATTGAAGTGCTCCAAGAGAATAAGATAATGTTTATAGTCCAAATATTATTAAGAGCTAATAATATTCGACTGTTCTATTTTTAGACTGGCAGTCTAAAAATAAACTCTGCCCATATGTCTAAAAATAGAAGTCCATCTATTTTTACCAACATGACCAATCATCCACAAATAGCATCCTGCAACTCATAGACCATGATCCATATGTCTAAAAATAGACATAGTCTAAAAATAGACTTGCGCCAAAAATAGCCTGCGGGCCCACTTAGTGAAGGCAACTTCTTTCCACTAAGCTCCATCATCTTGTTGCAATCTCAACAAGATACAGTTCCAATAGAACCCCACCCTAGTGTTGACACAATTCCACGTGAATAGGGACACGAAGTAAATACATCTGTGCTACCGTCGGTCAAAAGCCTCACAACAAAGCAAACATACAAGGAAAAACTTAGGAAAATGCTCAAGAAATATAGGAGGCAAAAGAAATAATTAAGAAGCTAAGATAGTGGTTGAAGGAGGCAGTCAAGGTTAAGAAAGTGAAAGCAGAATTGAAGACCACTGTCATCGGGAATAGTGTCCACTTGGATGCTGCTATTTCCACTAAGATGGGTGGCTATCTTAGAAACAAACAAGTAAAGTCTACTATTGTTTTCTTTTATGAAAATAGACAAGAGGAGAACCAAGAAGACCAATCTTAGTCTTGTGCTCGATTTCCTCTCCTTCTTGATAGATCTTCGCCGCTTCTTCTTCGTCTTCCCAGCTTCGAGAAGAACCTGTCGAATCACAACAACATACTACTATCGAAGAAGCAAAGATCTATATTCATAAATAACATAGGACCAGATGTGTGTTAACCATATAAATGCATATATAAACAAGTACACAAGAATATGGAAGAAAACAAGAATAGCTTTATTAAGATGAAAAGTAGCAAGAGGATTACAACCATATGTTCTGACCTAGCATCATCCTCCAGCTAGGAAGCCCTTATTCACCTCAAGCAAAGCTTAGATCACCCAACACTATGAATGTACACCAGAAAACGAACAAGACTTCTCTATAAGATACAAAATTCCAGCCTCAGGATCTTTGTGATGAGGGATCCATATATAGATGATTACAGAGAGGTGAGTCATCTTTTGGGATCTTGATTAGTGTCCTCTCTCTGATAGTTCCTGCTTCCACTTGGAGAATGATGATCTCTTACTCATCCCTGGTCGAAAACGGAGAGGCAAGTGTCAGAGGGGAAGCTTGTAGAAGATTCCATGATCTTCCACCTCGCATTTTGTCCCTGCCATTTGTCCATTCCCGACCATCGCACCCTATAGAGGAGCAATTTAGTATGCATCGTACCTTGTACACTGGGAAGGTGATATGCATCGCACCCTCTGCATTGAGCTTTCAGTATGGTCCAGTTTTGACCATTTATGAGCAATTTTCAGTGGAGAACTTCTGGGAGATGATGTAACCAACTAACCTTGTTCCTTTAGGTAGTGAAGAAACACTTTTAGGGACTTAGGAGCCCTCAGTTTATGGACATTTATGATTGGGGTTGAAGTGCCCAAAAATTTCTATAACAGTTTCCCCCTAAAGCATGAGGTCTTTAATCTTTCTGATGTCGGGTGAAATGCTTTACTATGAGGATCCGAAGTTTTTCCGAGCTGGGAGGCGACCTGTAATAAGATACAATACAATACATTATTTTGACAACATTTTTTCATGATATAGCTGAGGTGGGCATTCCCATGCCCAGCTTTATAAATTCATTTTCATGTACATAGGACAGACAATCGTCTGTGTGACAGACTGATGATATGGACACATCATCCTTTGATTTGGATAATCATCTGTTCGGAAATGATATACACTTGATGTCTTTATATTCCTGAATATATCGCAGCTCGGATGGATGAAACTAGATCCGAGGTCTTCAAAACTCGTTCAATCTTCACTTGGAGTACAAGTCGATTCATGTGAAAAATGTTCTGGAGTCGAACATGGAAAGACATCGCCTGATTACCAGCCAATGATGTAAGTTGTTAACAGGCGCAAGAGGAATCACCAATAATGACAATGACCCTCAAGGTACTACAGTACAATTCACGTGGTGTG
>APFE031043047.1:55409-73226 GCA_000404065.3 Pinus taeda
AAGAATCTTTTCTTCACAGAGCACAGAGCACACGCTAAATGCACAGTCCTAAATCAAGCCAAGCAATCAAAATGCAAATGCACATGCATGTATTTGTTTTTAGACTTCTTAATGTGAATGATGTTAAGAAAGCTATGTGCAAATTTGAATTACTTTTAAAGCGACAGTACTCAACAAAATTATTTTTCAAAATGAAGTGAAAGCAAGAGAGACACTTTGCGATTTTGAAATGAAAATTTCTTTTCGACACTTTAAAACTATGAATTCAAATCCTATGCAATAGTAACCATATAATCGACTATCAAGAACAACGAGATTGCTTTCCAAAACTGAAAATGGCAGCTACTACACTTTCAGATCTAGAGACGACAGTTCGACTATGCTATTTTTTTTTGCAAAAGAGAATTGAAAATGACGCACAACACATAAAAAACATTTACAGTTCTTTGCACTAAGGAGGCGGAATAATGCAAGAGAAGGGGGTTTTCGCAGAAGTACACTGACTACAGATAGCAAAACTCCTGAATAGGACTGAAAACAGTGAGAAAAAACCACAGTCTGAGGGTAAAGTTAACCCTCCCTGACCATCGCACCTGTTACACAGTGAAACCAGTATGTAGCGCAGCTACTGCACTCGGGAAGTGCGATGCGTATAGACTGCCTTGAAGGCAGGGTACGATGGTACCAGTTCGAGACTTCAAACAGGTTTTCACTCATAGTTTGCACTTCAGTTCAGGGATTTAGGCCAAGTAAGTAATGTTCAGTGTATGTAAAACACAGGGGTCATCTAAAGAGGTTACTAGAGCCACCACTTAGGGCAATTAGATTGCTTGCAGATCTATTGTTTAATTCATAAACAAAACTCAGAGATAGACTGAAGCAACATTGATCTACTTTGCATTTGTAGAACAAATGCAGTTCAAAGGCTAGCTGACTTGACTTCAGGCTCCGTCTATAAGTTTATAAAAGAAACAAGGATAGATAGGCTAACAAGTAATCTAGTTGCTCCCCAATGGAGTCGCCATTTTGTTACCGGGAATAGTGTCCATTTGGATGTTGTTATTCCCACTAAGATGGGTGGCTATCTTAGAAACAAAAAAGTAAAGTCTACTATTGTTTTCTTTTATGAAAATAGACAAGAGTAGAACCAAGAAGACCAACCTTAGTCTTGCGCTCGATTTCCTCTCCTTCTTGATAGAGTTTCGCCGCTTCTTCTTCGTCTGCCCAGCTTCAAGAAGAACCTGTCGAATCAAAACAACATACTACTATCAAAGAAGCAAAGATCTATATTCATAAATAACACAGGACCAGATGTGTGTTAACCATATAAATGCATATATAAACAAGTACACAAGAATATGGAAGAAAACAAGAATAGATTTATTAAGATGAAAAGTAGCAAGAGGATTACAACCATATGTTCTGATCCAACATCATCCTCCAGCTAGGAAGCCCTTCTTCACCTCAAGCAAAGCTTAGATCACCCAACACTCTGAATGTACACCAGAAAATCAACAGCACTTCTCTATAAGATACAAAATTCCAGCCTCAGGATCTCTGTGATGAGGGATCCATATATAGATGATTACAGAGAGGTGAGTCATTTTTTGGGATCTTGATTAGTGTCCTCTCTCTGATAGTTCCTGCTTCCACTTGGAGAATGATGATCTCTTACTCATCCCTGGTCAAAAACAGAGCGGCAAGTGTCAGAGGGGAAGCTTCTGGAAGATTCCATGATCTTCCACCTCACATTTTGTCCCTGCCATTTGTCCATTCCTGACCATCGCACCATACAGAGGAGCAATTCAGTATGCATCACACCTTGTACACTGGGAAGGTGATATGCATCGCACCCTCTGGATTGAGCTTTCAATATGGTCTAGTTTTGACCATTTATGAGCAGTTTTCAATGGAGATCTTCTGGGAGATGATGTAATCAGATGACCTTGAGTGAAAAAACACTTTTAGGGACTTAGGAGCCCTCAGTTTATGGACATTTATGATTGGGGTTGAAGTGCCCAAAAATGTCTATAACAACCACAGGGACCCAAACTGAATATTTCCCTAGGGAAAATGCTGCAACCCAAACTAAAACCCTATTAGTTTATTCAAAAGAAACCCAAACAGAACCATGTCTTTTAGAAGACAATGAAATTCAGAAAGGGGATCCTTGTGTTTTCCCATAGGAAACTCAAACGAGCTTCCCTACTATTGATGTTTCCATTCAAACTGATACTGAAGAAAACACCCAAGATGATTGTTGCATGATTTGAGAAGCAACTGAGGCTGGTGTTCAGACTGATCCTATGGAAACACAGGATTATGGGGTCCAAACAGAGGAGACATCTACGTACATTCCCCTAGTAAGGGAAGCTATCATTAGGAAATTGCAGAATGAATTAGTTAAGACTCAACAGGAATTCACTCAGCATAAAGAGGAAGTAGTGCCCCTATCAGTACACCAAGAATTACGAAATAAATGAGGCATTCACGGTCACAGAGGATGAAACTTTTTCAAATTATAAGGCTAAGAAAAAGAAGGTTGAAAAAGCACAGGTCAAGTTACAGTAGGATAAAGAGAAATTGGAGATTGTTTTCTCTCTTTACTCAGATACCCTGTCATGCCAAGCTCCTGCTACCAACTATGCATTGTTCCTCCTAGAAAGGTACCTCCTACTGAAGATCAAAGTTGTTAAAGTTGGTAACTCTGTGGAAATCAAGACCACCCCAGACTTCGTCAAGTGTTTCAGAGAATAGAATGAGTAGGTACAAGAGCTCTTGTGTGAACTTTACATGCATAATTTCTTTTTAGAAGATGACAAAGACAACAATCCTGGCCCCTTCATAGGGGATATCCAATTCCAAGCCTTTACTTACTTTGATACTAACCAGGTAAAATGGGATAAAACCCATAATATTTTTCAAAAGAGATAATATAACATCAACATATGGGTTAGGTGAGAACCTACAAAACCCCTGCATCTCTTTGTCAAGCACAAACAATTTATGAAATGAACGGGTGTTGTGGGATAATTAGGGTTGTTCCACACAGACATTATACAATAAAGGAAGGAATACTTCCAGGAGATCAAAGAAGAAGATTTGTTTGCCAGTAGACAAAGGTGGGAAGCCTCCAATAATACTATTAGAAATAGAGAACCATTTGGATTCAGGAATTTTAAAGCTGCCTCCTCTCGCTTACATAAATACAGTAGCATGGTCTTAACCATGGGGCTTGAGTGGATAGGGTGTCGGTATAGAAGCCCAATTATATGGTATCCTCCAGATGTGTATCTCAATGCTTATAACCTATCATATCATCAAGTGAACCAAGCCTTTCGAGTGCTTAAAAAGAAAAATGGTTTCATGATGTACAAGGAGGAAGTATGCCCTACCTATTCCTTAACTCAATTACACATTAACCATCTGATTGCATAAGGACATGCAATAAGGTAAGTTGGGGAGTATGTTGGGACGAGAAAAAGGTATGTTTTCTCCTCGTAAATAGCCTAATTTAGCATTTGCCTTCATATGTTTATCTTCGTTTTATGGATCAAAATAGAGGAAACAACACATGAAGTTGGGTAAAAGCGATTAGTTACACATTAGATAAATTTTGGCACAAAAAGTTGTCGTTTACTATCTTTATGTGCAGAGACATGGATTGGACGATGGTTGTCCAATCGACAGAATAACAACAACTAGTAAAGGAAAAAGAAAACATTTGGGGCAAGCAGAAAGTGGAAGCTGAGGAGAACTAATGCTATTTTATGATGGAATTAGATCAAGTATTGTGAAATCCTTAGGATCCCCTGATCCTAAGGATTCACTTTTATCTGTTTACTTTTCTAAATGTTATATAAAGTCGTAAGGCAAGCTGAACAACTAGTTTAAAAATTCACAAATTGTAACTATTCTTTTGGACATATAATACTTTCATCTTGGTGATGCTATAACTTTGTTACTTATTTTAATGAAGAAGATCGTGTTTAATTCGTAATTGTATTCTCAGTATCTAATAGCGGGGAGTTCTAGAGACTTTGGGCCCAATCAAGAGAATATCTACTACTTCACCCATGTTATAATCATTTATGTTTATTCTTTACTATTTGTTATTGTTAAGTTAATATCATTCTGATTACGTGAGTATTGATGATTATGATTTACATTTGTTGTTTATTCAAGATTCAAGATTTAGTTGTGTGTTACATAAGCGTGATGCTCTTTATTAAATTGGTTATGTTAATTCATATTGTTGTTCATTCTAAGTAACATTATCATAGATTTCAAAGCTAGAATAGATTGCTTTTCGTGAGATGCTTATATGGTCATTTGTTGTTCAATTATCATTTGCGGTTCAATCATCGTTTGCTGTTCAATTATCATAGCTCCCTTTCATGTTAAATAAGTTAGTTTCAATTCCAGTTAAGACTGCCAAGTGTGATTCTTTCTATTTGTATTTAGATTCATTTGCTTTCAGAATTGTTCAAGTATAATTGCAAAGTGTGCTATGAATTCCTTTCATAAGTGTTTGGATTGAATTTAGATAAATAAGCAATTGCAACGATTCCATCATAGATTGAACTCTAAATTCAATGCATATATAGTGTCAACCCTCTTGAAATAAAAAGACTTGCCCTGGGTTGATAATGAATGTAGGTATTGAGATTGTTTGTAATAGGACATCTTAGTGCACCAACACCGTGAAACCAAATTTTACTAATTATACAAAGATAGATGAAATCTTCCACAGGGTAACAAAGTTGACAGTGCCAGATGAAAAGCGATGGGAAGGATTACTTGATTTAATGGATTAAGAAATAACTCAGGAGCAGTAAACAATTTTCACCAGCACAAGTTTCAGTTCAACATCGCATTTTGTTTTGGGTGACTCAGCAACCGAAACCATCCAAATAGGGTCACCTTTCTCCTCAACAACATACATAGCCTATTATTTTTCCAGTTTAGATGATATTAGTTTGTAATTAGGCTAATTATACATGGTCGATTTGACAGTGATTTTTGTAAAGCATCAGTGTAATTTTTATTATAAATACTTCATTGTTTGAAGTATTAAGGGTTGATTTCCGAATGTAATTTCCTTTTGCATATCATAATTTTGAAGTATTGGAGCATCAATAATACAAGGACCTTTCATAGGATTCATATGGTGTGTTAAATGGTGATGTGTCTCTTCTGCCTATTTGTTTAAACAATGTTATTTATTTCCTCTGTTTATCTAAATATCTGAATTAATCAACATAAACTGTGATAAATAGGATTCGTTAGCTAGAGCACCCTATTTTGGTTGTTGTTAATTTTAATGTTTTCCATTGAAGCCAGATCAAGGAATTATTAATTTCTCTTTGGTATCTACTAAACCTTACACTTCTACTATCCCACCATCCATTTAAATTCTGAAAAGATCCATTTACTGAAACCTAGCTTTCCCTGTGAGAACTCCTCTAAAAATTGATACCAAACTCCATTTTAGTTTATAGACTCCATAGCCCAATGGAATTATAACATTCAAATCAACCAAACCTTTCAAACAAAACAAACAAGTACACTCATAGCTAGCCTAAAATTTATCCATAAAAAAAGCTAAATTAAATGGAGAGATCCCTCTCTAAAGCTGGCAGAGCTAGATCCCAACTTCCAAAGTGTTTTTGATGTTGTCCAATGTGTTTACTCACTCAACCTCAAAAATACAGAATGACAACACATGTAATGAAATGAAATCCTAAACTAATTGCAGAAAATGAATTGCTCGAAATAGAAACTTTAACCTATCGCAAGAAAGAAAATAAAAAGAAAGAAACCTATTCTAATTGCATAAAGTAAAGATCATGAGATAAATGTAAACCATTAAATTTCAAAGATTTTATATGCATTAACAGATTTCATTAGATGTGGCAATGAAGAAAATCATCATTTTATTGTCCAATTCATAAATTTGTCCATTAACCCAAAATATGAGATGTTTTACATGGGTAGAAAGGCAAGCCATAAGTGTTGTTTATTCCTCCTCAGCCATTTATTTAAAGCCTAAGGGTCATGATTCAATCGCAAGAGACCAAAACCAATCTTTTTGAGAAAATCTAGGCAAGTATATACATGTTGGAAGAGTACTACATGAAACTAGAGGATATTACAGATTTACTACAAGAAGTTACAATTCATCGAATGACCAAGAAAATCAAATCCAAATTGGATGGGACAGTTTTTTTTTTATTGAATAGGATGTATTAGGTCTTTATTACAAGTGGAATCACTCAAAAATACCTTTCTTAACCCATGCTAAAAAATAGCACAAAATTACTAGTCTAAAATCTAGAAATTCGAGAACTAGTGAGCTAGAAAATCTATCAACTGCCTAACCTAATCAAGTGAAAATGAAATGGGGTTATTTTTTTATTAAATAGAATAATTTTTTTTTATCTAATTCAATTGGAATCAACTCGATAGAATCTCGTTAGCATGTTCTAAAAAATAGCATAAATCTATTATTATTTGCGAGAAGTGACTTCTAGAAATCTAGATTTGGGAATAGGAAAACTAATCCAAGTAGCTCAATGATTACTATAACCTTCCAAAGTTTTTCCAAGGATTAAATTATGCTTTTTATCCTATAAAATAACTCACTTTAACCATTTAACCCAATCCTACAACAAGAAATCATTAATACTAAATGAAGAAATAGAAAAAAACAAGAACAAGAGATGCATGTGAATAAGAAGTGAAAAGAAGAAAAGCAAATGATATAAAAGGGCTTTGAGTCTCCTGGGATGGTCAAGCCCAATAAAACTTAGATTCCTATGAAGGATACCAATATTTAGAATATGAACATGGCACAAATCTTCATTATTTCCATCAATACAATTGCATCCCTACAAGAAATGAAAGTGCAGTTGCAAAAATACGAGTTAGGCTCCACAAGAAGACTAATAAAAATAAACCCCTAGAGGAAAATTCGACTTGGTACTTATAGAAAATGATTAGGAAGCATTCCCCATGAAAGGAGGAAGCTTTTCCCACCAAATCCCTCAAATAGTGGATCTGGTTCCCAATACTAGGAATCTGCATTAAATGACATGGAACACATTCCTAGATTTTCTCAATCATTGGAGCTTCAGAATCTGTGCAATAATTTCAGAATATATTCTTGACTTATTATTTAATATTGATCCTCCTGTAGTAGGGATCAAGTCCCTAAATTATCTCCTCCTCCAAATCTTCATAATCTGCCCAATATTCTCACAATATTCCATAAAATAAATAATATTAGGCACAAATATGCAATTATCCATAAACCTTCTTAATTAACATATTAAAGTTAAAAATACATTATCTAATGCAAAAAGAGAGGTTTAATGTGTTGAAGGAAGGTCAGATGGGCCTCAATTTATGTCTAATTTGGAGGCCCATCAACCCACATCATAGCGCAGGCAGAGGAGGTCATTAAATCAGTACGCTGGCGACATGGATCTAATGAGTGAGAGTGTAGACATTGATCCATCCTCATTCGAGGAAGAAGTGCAACAACCAATATGGTTTGATGACATGGTAGAGGAATATGATTCCATTATCAGGAACAGTTCTTGGGAAGTCATCCCAAGGCTAGAGGACAATTTAATGGTAGGTTATAGGTGCATCTACAAGGTGAAGCGAGAAAAAATTGGGAGTGTTGAGAAACATAAGGCTAAATTTATGGAAAAAGGGGTTCTCTCAAGCGAATGGAATTGATTATGAGGAGACCTTTTATCCGGTAGCAAGGTACTCTTCAATCAGATCTATTCTAACACTTTTAGTACATATGGGATGGAAAATACATCAAATCGATGTGAAGACAACCTTCCTCAACAGAGTGATTAAGGAAGAGGTGTACATAGAGAACCCAGAAGGATTTGAGCCTTTGACAGAGAGTCGTATGTGTGCAAACTCAAGAGAGCATTTTATGGATTGAAATAAGCACCCCATACTTGGTACACCAAAATCGACAACTATTTCACCAGGTTGGGCTTCACCAAAAGTGAAGCAAATAAAAACCTTTACCATATTGTGGTTGAGGATAAATTATTGATTATAGAACTATATGTTGATGATTTAATTCTAATGGGTGATGAGAAGTTCATCGAATCTTGCAAAGAGGATATTACAAGAGAATTTGAGAAGAATGACCTCGGGCTCATGCATTATTTCCTTGGTATGGAAGTATGGCAAGTAGATGAGGAATTGTTTGTCTCTCAGGGCAAGTATGCCAATGATATATTGAAGAAGTTCCACAGGGAGAGCAACAAACCAATGGAGACTCCTCCAGTAGGGAATTGGAGGAAGTAAGATGTTACTTCAGGTGAAGTGGTAGAGGCTACCATTTACAAGAAGCTTGTGGGTTCACTTATGTACTTGGTGAACACATGACCGGGCATGTGTTTTGTAGTTGACCAGCTTAGTCAAGTAATGGTTAAGCCAACCAAAATCTATAGGAAGACAGCTAAACATGTGTTGAGATACCTCATAGGTGCCACTTAGTTTGGTCTTTGGTACAAATGAACAGAGGGAGTGAAGCTCAAGGCTTCACATATGCAAATTGGGCAGTGAGTCCATTAGACAAGAAGATCACATTAAGGGGAACCTTTAGTATTGGGTCGGCAACAGTTTCCTGGTACAACAAGAAGCAAAGATTGGTTGCACTCAATTCAACAGAAGAAGAGTACATGGCCGCTATTCAAGCAACATGGGAGGCTATCTAGATGAGGAAGATCCTTGTTGGGTTATTTGGCCAGCAAATGGATCCTACAGTGATTTACTGTGACCATCATAGCTGTATCAAACTCTCTGAGAATCCATTTTTTCATGATCAGTCCAAGCATATTGACATCTAGTGTCACCATCTCAAAGATTATGTGCAAAGGTGGATCATGTTGCTAGAGTACATTCCTAGAGAGGAACATGATACAGATATCTTGAATAAGACATTTTCAAGAGGAAAATTCAAGTTCCATAGGGGTAGGATTGGGGTATCTGATAATACCGTTCTTGTTGAGAGGGAGTGTTGAAAATGCAACAAGAAAATCCTTATTTAATTTCCCCTTGAATTAAATTAGGTTAAAAAATGTAATTCCACATCACAAGACAACTTATATGAGTTAACTAAGTTAATTTGGCTTAGTTGGTTCAATTGATCCGAGTTAAGGGTCTAACTTGAGTCATGTAGAGTGGCTCCTACTTTATAGGAGCCATGGTTGAGTTTATTTTGAGTTGTAACTAATTAATTCAGTTTAACTGAGATAAAATTAGTTAAACTAGTTCCAACTATTAGAGGAACTGGTAGGAGGTCTAGTAGTGGGGTGCAAATTCAGTGTTCAACCAGTTAACTGATAGTTCAAACATAAATGACTCATGCATGTGCAATCTAAGAGTTACCCAATTGAGATTGGAGTTCAAGGGCAGTGTACTATGAGTTGTATAATCATCCAAATTGTACAGGTGGTGCACGCAGTCAAAGGAAGGCCTATGATGGATTGTGCAATTCCAATTGAGGAATTTACCTAATTAATAGGGGCTAATTCCTAAGGAAACAATGCAAGGAAATAGGGACTTGGCAAAAAAAATAAATTAGTTAAGTATTGGCCAAGGTTTGTCTAGGAAGCTGTGAGACAGATGGAGATAGTGTAGAGGTTGTTTGGGCTTGAGAAAAGCATTGTAATCTTCTCATTTTTTCTCAATAATGCAATATACAGATAGCAGGGAATTTTAGTTGTGGTTTTTCCCAGGAAATCATTGTGTAATGTTTTGATTGAATTCTTTCTCTTGTATGCTTCATGATTTCACAGTCGTTAATTATTTTTGCAGTTGGTAGAGTATATTCAAGTCTCTTGTTTTAGTAAATTACAATTAGTAGTTTAAATCTACAAGAAATTTCTCTAAGAATGCATAGGGTTATGATGATTGGGATGATGTGAGCTAGTAGCAATGACAGTGATTGGAAGATAGGATGGAGGACCAATGAGGAGACGATAGAGAGTAGCTCGTTGTCTATGTAAGCTTCAAACTGGGAGCCCGACAAGTAACCAAATGTGTATTTTTCGAATCACTAAGAGAGAGCAAGCAGGGTGACGTATCTAGTGGGACCCACTAGGAATGTGTTTGAATAATATAGGGAACGAAGACCGTTGGTTTTTCAGCGAGCATGGTGAATACACACACACACATATACATAACTATTAATGTGCTAGTAAAAAATAAAACCCCATTAATCCACATATACAAAAATATTAATACCCCATTCCTCTAATAGTAACCTAAGGGGTTGGGTGATGTTACAGGGTGGTATTAGAGTATCTGGGTTCAACACACAGACTGAATTGGCTTTATCATGATCAAGTGATGATTTTTGAGAACTGTTTAAACAAATTGTTTAGGTGTTAAAGGTTGGTGTAAATAAATTAATAAACAACCTATTTCAACATCAATTCGTCTTGTGATATGGTGGAATGATAGAAATTTAAGATGTTGATCATTGTCGATGATCAATTGATGTTCATAGGTTACAATAGGAAAATTGTTGTGTTGTAGTAACTATGTGTTAACATGGTCATCGTTTGTAGGAAAATTATTATGGAAGCCTTGTAAGGGCAGGACCCTATGTCTAATTAGTTGTTTAATTGATTGATGGTGCACTAATAACTTAGATAACTTGAATTTTAATTTATGCACATGAATTATTAAATATGGTTAGTGCGATAACATGATTGCTATGTCATAGCAAGATTATCCTTGATATCTCGATGAATGCAAGGTTCATGGCCATCATGGTGTTGTATTTGATTATTGCATGAAAATGTAACAATGATAGCACAACACAAGCATAATAAAATAAAGGAAATACAAAATGAGGACCAAAATAGTGGAGTACAATTATGATCAATCACGGAAAGGAAGTGATGGGGTTAGAACTAATGAATAAGAGAGATCTGTTGGCTAAGGGGGAGGGAATCACTCCCGAGACTGGATGGACATCTCGAGAAGGTTGAGGGCTGAGGTGAGAAGGTTTAAGGCCAATAATGAGAGGCTAGTAAGATCCCAATAAAGGAAAGAGGAGGTCAGTGTAGTAATCCTGCAAAGTCTCTCAGATTGGAAGAAACAAAGGAAATTTGAGATGAGGGCCAATCAAAGGGACTGGAAAAGCCTTCATGAGTGAGAAGGAAACATCAAAAAAGAAGATGGTGGTAGGTCTAGAAAGAGGCAGAAATGAGGAAATGAGTACATTATGCCAGGAGATGTGCATTTGAGCACTCCAAGGGGAGGAATGAACACGCATGTGCATTATTCTAGAAAACCATCTAGTTTTGTGCCCGGAGGCACAATCCCCATTCTCACCATTACCACTGATGAGCCTTGGTATTGCACCAAGGATGTTGAAACTCCCAAGGGCTTCTTAACTTAAATTAAAAATTCGAGGTTTGTATAAACTTAGAGCTGACAGTGCTATATGTGCAAAATGTTAGGTTCTACTCATGTCAGCTTTGTTCATGAAATCAGATCAACGTGTTCAAAGATCATTGCAACTAATTACAGTGAAAAATTCTTATGAAAGCATAACCGAACATGATTCTAACTACAAATGTGAAAATTCCATTCATTACATGTAAATGCTAATTGAAATTTCATGAAAGGAAAAGGTTGATCTATTTGCAGAAGTAAATCATGCTACTTTACATGAACACTTAATCAAATCAATAACCTACTTGCATGCATCATTTATCTACTCACACTTTCTTGAAAATCAGGGATCCAATCTTCAACATACCTATGAAGAAAAATACTAATTCTAACTCTGTTTTTCTATCTGCTGGTTCTAGTGAGGAAAGCATGAGGTTGGAGTGGTCTTAGAGTCTTCACTAATCATCAAATCATAGTGTGGGGGCCATTATTAGACTTAACTATGGCAGATTCAAAGTATTGGGAAAAACTGGTTGAAGAAAATAATGTTACATGTCTACTACAGGAGGTGCTAAAGGAGGTCTTGTATTGCTACATGAGGCATTGTCTTGCTACAGGAGGAGGGTCCGAGAGTGTTTTGAGGATAGAAATGGTGTCTTGAAGGTAAAGAAAGATGGATGAGGGTAGAAGGAGGTGAATGAAGGGTGTGGGAGTGCCTTAGCCAAGCCTAGTACCCCTTAGAGGTCTATCTTGCACCAAAGTTGATGCCCACGGTGTCCTTCATTTACCATAACATAGTGAATTCAAAGACATAATTTGGAAGCAAGGTGAGGTGCCTAGGGTGAATATGGAAAGGTCTAGGTGGATGTGGAAATTTTTTCCCACCCATATAGATCAGTACAGTTCCTGCAACTAGCCAAATACATGCATCAAATGATCATTATTGTAGAAAAGTAAATAATCTTGGAAAATATGAGTTGAATTTTATTGAAGTCTACTCTTAACCTACAACACAACTCCAATTGTCAAACCAATGTTGCTAACTCCTAATTTCCATATATTAAACATGTAGAAATACTGCAATCTAATACTTAACACTTTCCAAGAAGTCATAAGAAAATATTTTTAAGTTGTTAGTGTGGATCTTTCCAATCACTCTTCCCACAAGAGAGGTGTTAGGAAAGCCTATAATTACACATTTTTATGATATAACATCTACCAAAACAAGGAAATAATTAAAATACTTTGAAACAAGAATAAGAAATAAATACAAGAGAGGGATTAAAGCCTATGGATTAAGCTCAAACCCAAGGGTTTTAGCCCTCCAAAACAAACTCAGATGCAAACCAATGGTAAAATTTTCACTAACAGAAAATTATAGTCACATACATCATATGAAAAATAAGACTAACAATGTCAAGAACTAGGCTCTTAGTAGTTACTCCTATATGCAACAAAATTTCGAATCCTAATGAGCCTCTTGGTGGGTTTATTTATACAAAAAGGTAGCTAATGGAAGCTCCCTTGAAAAGAGGATTGATTCCCTCTAAGATCTCAAGATCTGTGGATCTGGTATTCCTTGATATTCACATGTACTTGGTGTCCCTCATCTGCTAGTGAATTCGAGTTATGAGTGGGGATTCTATGATCTCAACTCGAGTTAGAGAGTTAATGAGGTGGAAAACCCCCCTATATTTTCTCTTGGTTGTCTCCATAAAACCCTTGCATAGTAAATGCCTCAAAAAATGCTTATTTTCCTTATAATTAATCACATTAGGCCATAAAATATGGAAAGCACCCTTTAGTCTTCCTATTAAGCATATTATGGCTAAAAATGAGAATTAATGTGTGAAAAGGAGAGTTTTAAGGGTTGGAGGATAGCACAATGAACCTTACAATATTTCTATTGATGGGACCCATCATCACCCCCCTGCTAAAGGTGTTGCTCACCCTATGAGAAACCCATTCACTAATATGAAGCTCATTCATGGCCTTGGTGGCCTCTTTGACATCCCAAGGCACCTCAGGTAGTGTGACCTCTTGTGGATAGAAACCTGCATTTGCCTCTATGTCTATCCATTATTTATGTTCCTCTATCTGGTTTCTTCCTTCTTATAGGTCCAATAGTAATGGATGACTGAGTTTGTGTCTAATCCATCTAATCTTCAGCCTTTGCATGATTCTTTTGTATAGTGGGGTTCTATCCAAGGCATTCCTTAGTATTTGTGGGGAGTGATATTATCTGAGTTGTAAACTATGAGGCGGGTCCTACCATCTTCTTTTACAAGCCTAAAAACCTTTTGTCCCCACCATCCTAAAAGTGTTCTCAAAATGTAGGATGGATTTCTCTGGGGTTCTATGTACTTGGGTGCCAATTCTGGATTAGAGGAGATGAGATTGTGGTTGCTAATGATAGCTTAGGGCTCGCTAGTTCATTATGATATATAAGGGAACCTTCTCTTCTTTTGTCATCACCCTTTTCATTTCTTTAGCCCTTGTCTCCTCATGGGTCAACAAAGAGGCTAATTCCATCAATTGCATGTCTCCCAATCTCGAGGTAGGGTCCCATAAATTCATGTATATGAGGATTAGATTGTGCATGTAAAACTCAACCAATTTGGCTATATCCTCAATACTTTCCCCTTTGCAAAATTCAATGAATTTCTTGTAGTCTTGGAAAAACAGGGAGCCATACTATGCCAATGTCTTAATTTCAAACTACAACCACTTCTCCTTGAGGAAAATGGTATAAGATTTGGATGGCTACCTGCATTGTATGGCTTCCATAGATAGACTTGCCATAGTAGCAAGTTGTGTCTCTTTTTCTTGCAGATTCTCTCTTAGCATTGTGTTTTCTTCCTGTGGCTTCTCTTTCATTATTGAATCCCTTAGTTTCATATCATTCAATTATTTTCCCATTTCATTTATTTTCTCCTCCATGAGGCCCACATCTTCTACATTTTTGGATTTTTCAATTTGCATCCATCTATGTGTTCTACCTCTTTCCTTCTCTAAATCAAAGTAGCATGGGATGGAAAATTTCTCAGGTATAATCCTACCTCCCTCAAAAAATTTATATTAGGATTTTAAATTGGGTTATGGATCAGGCTCCTACGGCCCTTGGAGGGATTTTTCATCTTATTTTGGGGTGGCTTCGCCTTCCTTTAGCACCTCCCATTGCTCTTGTAGTAGCCACTATTTCTCATGTAGCAGCCCTTACTTCTCCTATAGATTCTCTACTTCTTCTTGTAACAGGGTAGCTTATGTCTTGAGCCTCTTAAAGGTGAAAACCCTAGTGGATGCCTTCCCATAGGTAGCACATGCTACTTGGTTTTTTCCTTAGGAGAGGTAACTTCTTCAATTTTTCCCTCACTAGGTCCCACTTCTTCCTTCTTGCTTGTTGGCTCATCAATAATGATATGGATTTTTGAAGGAGGTTGTGGCTTCCCTTGCCTTATCCTCGTGCTCTTCCTTGTTTTGAAGTATACGAGACCTTGCCTTGACTTCCTTCTTTTTGGATTGATAGGTGCGCCCAATGTGGCCAATGTTGTAGACACTTCTTGCTTTATGTTCCCTAGAGAGAGACTTGTTTGTTGTCCTTGTTTTTCTTTCTGTTGAGGCTTAGATGTCCCCTATGAGTTCTCTTTCTTTGTTCCTTGTTTTTCTCCTTCTCCTTCCTTGGTTTCTGTTTCTTCTACCTCCTCTTCTTCCTTCTTTCCTTCTCTAACTCCAATATTAGAGGTTGGTGTTTCTTCATGTTTGACGGCTTGGTTTCAATGAATTTTCCCTATCAATATCTACAAAATTAGTTTATAGCACAAGGTTTGTTAGGATAATTAGAGTCCATAATAATCATCTTAATGAGGCCATGGTAGGAAATATGTTGGTGATTCCCTTCCCTCACTTTTTGGTTCCTTTCAATGATAAATTGTAGGAGGAAATGGGGAACACCGAGTTTATGTGGAATAGGTAATTTTTCCTTGATTATTATCTCATGGAGCACCTAAAATGATAGGAATATATAATTCTCAACCTCCCCTCACAAGATATGTATTTTAGGATGTTATAGGCCACTTCATCCAAAGAGTAAGCCAGGATCTCTCTTCTCGATCCATTTTTATCTTCTACAAGATTTTCTCTCTGAATGAAGAATTTATTCATGGCTGTAACACTCACCACTTTATCCTCCTTGCACCATCGAAATCCTAAGGGTAAGGTAGTCAGTTTGCTTATGAGTACAACATTTAAAGAGATGACAAGGTCTCTAGCAATAGTAGTGACACTATCCTCTCCCTGAGGATTTAGTGCCATGGAAAATTCCTGAGTTATATCATCATCATATTCCTTCAACTGTTCAAAGAAGCCCATCCAATGATGTCTTAGAAAAATATTTACCAAAGGAGAATGTCGATGAAATCTTTTTGCATTTGTGGGTTCTCTTCTATTTAAACCTCCCTCCATTTCTCCTACTTCTCCTTGTTAGGGTAACTTGGGTGTATTTTTAATTTTGGCCTCAGAGCAGTCTGAGGTGAAGAGACAGTGTCATATTTTGTCTTTCATAGGGGGAGAAGGATGCTAATTATAAAAAAAAAAAAAATTATCTATTCCTATATTGCCTTCACATATAACTACTACATAATTGTTTTCTATAGGGTACTTAATTCAAGCAGAGATCTCCATGCAGATGTATGGAAATTAAAGAGGGAGAAAGCCACTTAATCCTTTCAATATAACTATGTCATGTGCATGAGGGTTTGAGGAGAACTTTGGTTAGTTTTGGTTCCCTTTGTCCTTTCAATTCTCCAGTAGCAGTTCAAATCCTCCTATAGCTTCTCCTATAGCTCCTCCTATAGCACCTAAAAACACAGTTCAAAGCATCTTGGTGGCACCCTAGGCAATCTCTGATAACACTAGCTCGCCCTTCTCTATCTTTCTTATAGAAATGAACAATTATACCAATGGGTTCATGCCTTGTAATTAATATTCCTTTTTGTGGTAAAGGCTCAGAGCACTTTGGTGACATGGATCTTGCACGAATTTCCTTTTTTTTATCCATTGTCCACACTACTTGCAATCATCACCCTGCTCCTCATGATCCTCACTTCATTCCTCGTAATCACCACCTCACTCCTTGTAATAACCACCTCACTTGATTTGACTTTTCCATGTTGCTTGTGTGACTAAATGAACTTTAGTTTACTAATCAAAGGTGGCCAACTTTACTAGCCACCTCCATTGCATACAAAATTCCTTTCTCGACCATTACACATTTTATCATTATATGCATAGGGAACAGGTGATGGTTTTCATACCTAATCCTGCTTGTGATGTAGAATTACTAGAAAATCTTGCATGCTAGAATTGGAATTCATAATATGATCATCTTGAAGGTGTTGATACACTTCTCTTTCTTCTGCAAAGGCCCTTATAGCTTAATGATTCTTGGATTGATAAAATTGTTGTGTGTGTTTAGATTTCTTCTCAATGTACAATCTGCATATAGTGGAGTGGATGGATTATCTGATATGTTCTTTCTAAGGATGGTGTGTCCCTTATCAACTTCAGAAATGGCTTCATAATGCTTAAGGTGGCTAGATCTTCTCCTCTGTGTGTGAGAAAAAAATTGATGCTCAGTTCTATTGTAACTGTATAGGCTGCTACAAGAGGAATCTCCTTCTTGTAGCAGTCACTAAGTTCCTCTTCAAGACCTCATATTTCATATGGGATTGAGGGAAAGTCATAAGAGGTATAATGACAATATTAAAATCATTAAGAGGTGGTGTAGGTGGGGGGAAAATTGAAGACAAATCCTTTTCTAGTTTTTTTTTCATGTAGGGTAGAGTGGAATTTCAAGATGACTCTTGTCTCGATGGAGTGGATGAGTGATGAAGGTGATATGGGTGGACGTCTATCAATGATTCCTAAAGAATACATGACCTTTTCACCTCTTCCTGCAATCAAATCTTCCACCTGTAGCATTTTAGGCTACTCTTGTAGCATTTCAGGTTGCTCTTGTAGCATTTCAGGATAGTGCTGTAGCATTTCAAAAATGAGGAAAAACATGATTCTATTGTTGTCTAGATGATGAAGAGAGGTAGGTATTTGAGTGAAGAGGGAGGAAATACAATGGATGGATGGAAAAATGGAGGAATGAATATGTAGAATCTGTTATGTCGCCATGGTTCTATTGAATGTCTAGAGTCCTACAAAAGAGAGATGTTAGAAAAATTGGTGTAGGAACTCCTTGTGTTTTTTTTTCTTTGGTTGATACATGCAGGCTGCCTCTACCAATGTTTTCAACCTACATGCTTTCCCTAGGAGCCTCAGAGGAAGTTTTCACTTGGGGATCTTTTCATATTTTTATTTTTATTT
>APFE031043047.1:98916-134294 GCA_000404065.3 Pinus taeda
GCGGCCCCATGTTAATGTACCATGCCAAACCATATAACAAACGACCCTAATATATGCCATTAAATGCAAAAAATAAAAGCGCACTATTCAAATGTTGTTACAGTGGATATGGGGCAGGCCGCGCAATGCGAACCCGACCCCAATACATTTCAGTTTAAAAAAAAACCAATGCAACTATAATGTAATAAAAATAGGGAGGGGAGGGATTTGATCCCCCAACCCCTACTCAACCATTTGCCTAACTTTACCATTGCACCAACCAACCCCACATGGGTAATCCACCCAGGATTTAATATAAACACTCATTTGCACAATGCATGCAGGCAGATGGAGGAACCAGGAGTGGGCATGGAAATCGATGCGAGATATTTTTTTAATTAATTTAATGTAGGTGGAACCATGATTGAGCAAAATTTCTAGGAGGGTGAAATTTTCGTAGTGTCCAAATTGGAAAAATTTTATATCGATCTTACAACTCTCATCGAAACGAACCCAATGGCGCAGTTAGTTTCTTAATCTGAGTAGCCGATTTACAGAGGACCCAGAGGAGGAAATATTTGAGGAATCTAGGGGGAATCCTTGAGCCCTAGTTTCTCACTTTCTCAAAATTCAGAAATTTGACAGTTGATTTTGCACTATTTGGCGCCACAAATCTAATGGTGTATTTAGATTTTCCATTTGCTCATTTCATTTCTCGGCCACTTTTATAAGTGGAGTGTAGGTGTCAACATTCATGTGCGAGCACTCATTTCCATGTGATTCTATGCCATGAGATCAATGGTCCGAACAGCTTCAGCAGTTTGACATCCTCTTCTTCAGATGGCCCTGAATGTGAGGTATATGCAGTGCGTTCATGTAATTATTTTGCTATGCATTGTACTGCACAGATCCCTATTTGATGCTTGATGTGAGATCTTGTTTCTTACTCAATTTCATGATTCCTGCTTGATGTGATGCAGAATCATCTATGTGATGTACTTGTTGTCATGATTCGTCATGTTCTATTATGAGATCCCTTTGTTGTATGTTGATGGGATACTCATGTTTTTGTCATGCATGTTTGCATTGAGATCCCTTTTATACCATGTTGATGGGATGCTCATGATTATCATGCATGAGTTTATGTCATACTGATAGGAGTCCTGTTTGACAGAGAGTTCTGGTAGTGGAACATCTCTTGGAGCCACTCCTACGTGAGGGCATTTTTCTTGTATGATAGTGAGATCACCTCTTATGTACATCCTCACTATTGACAACACTTAATGCAACAACCTACACCATCTTGACACCAGGGCCCAGAGAGGTAGTCCCTCTTGGACGAACTTCGTTATCAACGGCTTATGTTTTCATGTGTTGATGATTGACCTGTTCCTCTTCTTTATAGCATGTACATGTATTCATTTAAGTTCTTTAAAAAATTCAATTTAACACATCATGAAAGTAAAAGGTATTGGAATGGTCCTTTGTCAGACCTAGACCTGGATCACTAGTAGCTAGCCAAAGAAGGTGCAAGCTCGACAGACCTATTGTGTGGACTCCAGAGTTGGTGCGCAGATTGGAAGCATCAGAGGATAAGATCGTGCACACTGTTGATCACTGTCTCGATTGAATTATAAGAGGATTCATCACTGAGTTCACGATAGATACTTCAGTCAGCTATAGCGAGGCAAAGTGACACTTCCTCAAAGGACCGTGAGGTAAGTACATTAAGTCTTTGAACATTGGATTAAAATGCTACTATGTGAAAAGTGGGTTATGTGAATAAACTGATGTTTAGGGCTACACTAAGTGGGAGAATCTACAGAAATGAAGGTAGTGCAGAACTAGAAACTAGCCCCTTGATTTCACCTCTGCTAGGGGACAAGGAAGAGCTCGTGAAGGTCTCACAAAGAAGTGCGATAAATTTGATAAGGTAGAGGATTTTGCGCATACCACCCCCACGCACATCACCACTAGTTTCAGTGTCTTCACCCCCATCTTTGTCCATAACACCTTCGCCACCACTGCGAGTCAATATGGAAAGTGTGATAAAATTGCCAATGTTCAACGGAGTAGGAAATGAAGATCCGGTCTAGTTTTGGTTCTAGATAAAAGTTGTATGGGAAGCGCAGGGAGTTACGGATGAAAATATAAAGAAAGAAACATTGGTCAGCACTCTACAGGATCACATGCTGACCTACTACATTAAGCATTCCAATGACAGTCCAAATGCGGGGATTGCAGATATCCAAACTACGCTAGAAAAAGAATTTAGCAGGCCAAAGTCAGAGGCACAGTCGATCATTGGGTTCAAGGAAATCAAAATGCTACCAGGTGAGACCCCTTGGGTGTTGGATCAGGGATTGAAGTGCACAATTCGCGAAGCTAACATGACATTGACAGATGGACAACACCACGAATGGTTTTTAGCATCATTAACACCGCATCTAAGGAATGCATTGTCACAATAGAGGCTAACAACTCAGGACGAGGCCTTGGAGACCGCGATGAGACCCTAATATAGGATCCCAACCTAGGAGTTCAGCAGATTCATGCGCAGTTGAAAAACTTGTGCCTTGAGATGCGGAGTCTGAAACAAGACGAGACAGCTCGCCCTGAAGTGTGTGATGAGGTATTGTGCGTAAAGTGCAAGGTCAAGGACATGACAAGGACCACTACTCGGTGTTCGTGAATTACCTTGTGGGAGGAGGACCAATACCATTGAGACCGGAGGCACAAGTAGGACCTAGCATAGTGCCTGCATTGTTGTGCACAATTTGTCAAATAGGAGGAAAGCATGCTATGGACAACTGCCATTTGTTGCAGAAGTACACGCAGAATTTACAACAATTTTCTGTTATTTCTATAGATCAGATGGACATGATGAGTGCACCTTTCTATAGATCAGTGGGAGATGATGAGCACACCTGTAGAAGTTATTAGCTGATGATGGATAGGACTCCTACCTATAGAGTTCAGGCCAAAATGCGACCCCTTGACCAGAATGCAGGGATGGCACGAACCAGATTTCAAGGGTGCGGACAAGGCCGAAGTGGAGGAGGACCTGGAAGAGGTCATGAACTGCTGATATGTTACAATTGTGGAGGGCTAGGACATTATGCCCATGATTGTATGAATCCAACGTGTCCATCATGCTTGTATTGTACATTGTTTGATCAATAGTGCGGCTATGTCATAAAAGAGCGGTCCAACCTCCCCCGACTCAAAACCTGCAAATGATGAGGTCTGAGCCATGCAAGGAAGACCCTAATGTGAAAATTGTGCTCCAAAGTGGAATTATGATAGGGTTTGACAAAGGCAAGCAGCCTGAAGAGAGTACTTTGGTTCACAAAGCTCCGACAAAAGAACTGGAGTTTGATTTGGAGTGCGCTAAGGAAACCTTCATGGAAGCTAAGAAGAGCTTCACTGATGCCTCCACTTCAGGAAGCAAAGATAGACCAGAGTTGGAAATGGACCCATCGATGCTCACATCATTCCTTGAAACATGCATGAAGCTACTGTGCAAAAACAAGGTTGTAAAGGGACTGCAGGAACTCATAAATAGATGCGCTGGGACCACTCCAAGAGAACTCCGTGTAGTCTGAAAACTCGGAAAGAACACGAAGAGGATGGGAAGGGAGATGAGATTGACCACACAGATTGGAGAATATGTAATGGACCAAGTGATTCTGGACCTAGGATCAGACGCGAACATTCTGCCAAAGCAAACATGGGAGTGCATGGGAAGGCTTACGCTGCAATGGTCTCCTATCCAATTGTGAATGGCGAACCAGAAAAAGATCCTACCTATGGGAAGATTGTCGGGAATCATAGTGGATATCAAAGGAGAAAGCATGCTAGCAGACTTCGAAGTGATAGAGATTATTGATGACAGGAATCCCTACCTTGTTCTATTAGGAATAGATTGGGGAACTGACATGAATGGGGTGAGAAATCTAAAGAAGCGCAAGATGATTTTTGAGAAAAAGTTTCTACGCATAGTTGTACCTTTGGACCCTGCAGAAGGA
The DNA here is from genome assembly GCA_000404065.3 of Pinus taeda. Classification (NCBI taxonomy): domain Eukaryota; kingdom Viridiplantae; phylum Streptophyta; class Pinopsida; order Pinales; family Pinaceae; genus Pinus; species Pinus taeda. The sequence continues at coordinate 102,924 of APFE031043047.1, forward strand.
CCGCATAACATCGAGCCAATGTGCGACTATGAAAGCGACGGTGACTTGGACTACTTCTACAAGATAACTGTTTGAGAGAAAAGCTGGGTAAATCCAACTGCGGATGGACGAATCTCATGGGAATGTGAAAGCTCCTGCACGTCGGATTCAGATGAGGAGATAAAATGATGGAAGAACTGGTTACTCAAGGTAACCACACTAAACTGTAACATGATGACGAGATTGTTACATTGCATATCAACGGAGGTAAGGGATCTGCCTATGTATGGTAGGTTAAGTGAGGTGGATGACTTCCTGAACACATTTGAAAGAGAGGTGCCGAAACATCGACGTTTTGAAGCTTTGAAATGGGTACTGCGCGCTATGCCCACGAGGTGGTGGGGTACGCACCAAGGAAGCTTCGGGGACTGGCACGAATACATGAGAATGATGAGAATATGGTTTGGGAAGCCTCAGATGTGATTCACAGATAAAAAGGCTAGAAGGAGAGATCCATGTGCACACCTTTCTAGATGGGTACAGGCATATGTTACAAAACCTATGTGGATACGTACAGACTCCGTGATAAGAAACACGGTCAGTAAGCATGCGCAGGCAAGGCAATTGCGTGAACGACCTCTCAGGTTGGAACAATAGAATATGGAAAGAGTGGGTGCGCAAAAACTTATCCATGTAGAAGCCTTTGACAAGGTATGTGAAGCGCTAAACAAGCTACACTATGTACAGTGAATTGATTGGGACCTCCACGTACCAGTGGTTCTATGGGCTTATAGGAAAACATGCAAGAAACTGATGGAGCAGGCACCTCCAAGGTTGGAGTCTGGAGCAAACACTATAATCCCCATAGAATATAAAATGCCTTGTCTACGCATAGCAACACCGGCAGATCCAACGGTTCATGGAGCCTTGGAAGAAGGGATCGCGTAGCTGAAAGAAGTAAAACGCTTGGGACCTAAGGAAGAAATCCGACAGGGTGGTTTTAGGCTCCAAGAACTTATGAAAGATACGGTATGATTAAGAGAGAAAAACACTCTACTAGAAGTGGAAGCCAAGAAGCTTGAGGACGGGATCATGAAGGATTTTCTTGATAAAGAACCCAAGGTGATAAAACAAGGTGCGCATGATCACATCGACTAATTTGGGGACTATTGCCAAGAATTGATCAGCATGATGGCTTGGATTGGACCGCATGTTACTGAACGGATCAACCATGGTGGTGCGATGCTGATGATAAAGTATGCGACGCAGCCAGTAACAATAAAAGGTGGGTATTTTCCTGGAAAAGTGATGGATGACTGGATGAAACCTTATACAGGTGGCACAACCACCTAACTAGCCATAAGAAGTATAGTCTCAGCACTCCAAGCAGTTGAAAGGAGGTGCGGGACTATAAACTACTCTACCTAGGAGTTGCATGATGTTGGAGCTGCGCGCAGAAGCAAAGTATCACAAGGTCCGCGACCACGCGAGGTGGGCTACATTGTCGTGTGGGTTGCTGGAAAGTGACTGTTGGAGTCACTATTCATGATGTGATGCTCGACTTGAGACGAAAGGGAGCGAGTGGCAAACATTTAAGATGTGATTTATGGGAAAGATTTGGGGAAATCTAGCACCAAGGGAGCATTATCGAACCAAATTTGGGGGGAACAGTCAAATTCAAATTCAAAAGGCATTATAAATTACAAAGGGCTACCCAACAAACAACACTTGGTCATTTGGGAATTGAGCTGTTGTATGCCCCGTGTATTCTGATACCAGATCTATTTTCCTTATGCCGAGCATTGATTGAGCCCCTGATTACGTGATTGAAATATTTCTGGACCAGCAAGATGGCAACATCACAAGAAGTTAGGGAAATTGTAGAGATGACCGCTGAAGAGGCCGCGCAGGCCTTGACTATGGGGGATGCCCCTAAAGTCGTCAGGATTGTGGTGGAAATCCCTAAATCACTGTGCATGCTGAGGCCAAAGAAAGACAAACAACCAATGATTCATGTAAGTGTGTCCACTGGAAACCCGCTGCGCACCAGGTTAACGATGGAGGAGAAAGGGAAAGCAGTTAACTTGGAAACCGACGAGGAGGAGGAAGACCTGAAGGACCTTATAATTGAAGAACATGAGGAATAAGGCATGGAGGAAGAAACTGAGCCAATGCACCTTCCAACAAAGTTGCCCGCCTATATCCCCCCACAGAAGGGGAAGGCAAAAGTGCCCAAGTATCTCGACGAGAGCAAGAGCTCTCTCCAAACTCTGCTCCTCCCGGACGACATCATCTTTGAGGGCACGCACCTATGGTGAGTGCCTAACTTGAAATTTAAATATTAGAATCTCACTGACCATGAGAAGTTCCCTCATCTAGAGACACACAACTCATGAAGCCCAAGCAGAACACCACAGCGGGGGTTATCGAATTGGAGCCACGAAAATGGTTACACAGAGTAGAAAAGGCAGGGTTATTAAACCTACTTTGGGTGCCACATTTCCACCCCACCTCAATAACAATATTCATCATCAGGAAGCTACTCTGCCTAGTGCATGGTGGGTTTTTGTGGCTAGAGGAGCCCATCCCCATCATGGACCACTTAATCCACCGCATTACTTGGCTCGCATGCAAAGGAGAGGACCTCGTAGACATATCAGAGGGGAAGAGAAGTGACTTGGCCATCGCAAAGGCCATGAAGAATAAATACAAGTTGGAGAAGAAGAAAAGGGCCTACGCCATATCCAGCATCAACAACAAAGTAGTTAAAGTGGCGACCCAGATACTGGCGAGTAAAGTTATGTGAAAGGGCCACGCAGATGAGGTACCCGCGTCGGTGGTGGCACTTGCTAAGTAGTGTGTGGAGGGAGTCTAGTTCAACTGGTCCGAGTTCTTATGTAAAGAGTTCCTGGAAAATTTCCGCGAGGCCCACGAACAAGGAAAAACATTCCACTATGCATGGCTTCTGCTGTCCATTGTGCTCGTGGCAGGAGAATTGTCGGAGGACAATTAGTTCCCCACAATTGAAAGGTATTTGCCGAAGGCTGCAAAGTACACTTCGTTGTGGGCCACGAAAGACGTGAACCAGATTCACGACAACAAGATATTCTGGGTGATCATGGAAATTAACATTAGAATGGGGATTAACCGCAAGCCATGGTTATCACCCACTATCTACAACAGCCTGCAAAGTTTTTCAGAATTTAAACCAGACCTCCACAACATATATATCAGAGCACGAAAGGAACTGGCCAAGAAATGGACTGAGCTACCCTTCATATCCATAGATGATGTAATTTTCAATGTACTGGAGACATGGCCATCAGAGTGGCGCACCCTAGACATCGTGGTAGTAGAGAATTCTATGGTGCAAAAGAAGAAATAAGAGGCCACACTATGCATGGAACAATTTGTAGAGAAGAGAAGGCGAGAAGGCAAGAAGTAGTAGCAGCAAAAGTACAGAAGGCACGGGACACTTCACAGACAACAGCATAACAGAAAAAGGCCGCAGTAGTAGTAGCAATAGCACAACAGGCAGGTGCGAAGGCGTGCGAGGGCCAGGAGTCGCATTTGCATGGGTAGGAAAAGAAATGGAAATAGAGGAAGAGGTGGGTGGCATAGACCCACAAACCACATCAACACAACTAAAGCACCAGAATTCGAGCGAGTGGACGAGGCCGCACAAGAAGGACAAGGCATCAAAGTTGTTTATCGACCTGGTCACCCTTACCCGAGGGTTATCTACACAACATCAGTGAGATGGTGCGCAACGTCATCTCCGAGGCCTTCTAGAGCTTCATGCAAGAGAATCAGATTGTGTTGTGGGTCCTCAGTGTGCAGCTTCAGGAGTTACAAGTGTGCACTCCTCAGGTAAGTACCCTTTCAACCAGCCTCACAATAGGGACAACTGCAGTAGAGCAGATGCTGTGTGCTCGGACAACAAACACAATAGTGTTTCCAGAAGGGGCACTGGTTACAAAAAATGAGGTCGACAGGCCTACGATTAGCGCACTGAAAGGTATCAGGATCAACATTGCTGCACTCACACGGGAGATGCTATATGTTCTGTAGGATGGGATTACTGCAAAACTGTGGGTTAGGGAGAGCCACGTGCTACAAGCACTAAGCGAGAAAAAGATCAACATGGCGTAGTTGATCTTGCAGTCTGACGAAGTGGTGTCATAGAATAGGCAAATGGTACAGGTACTCGAAGAAGCCTGTCAAATGGTCCCTGAGTTGGTGGTCCCAGCAGGTGCAACAGTAGAGGCGCACATCCACAGACTAGCAGCAGGGGTGCGCGAGGCACGAGAAGAAATGACTAAGGTTTAGCTGGAGCTAAACCTTCAGATAACAGAGCTGTGGTTGAAGGCGCAGCCGTCCACCCCTCCAGAGGTAAGAGAATAGCACACCAGTGCTATTACATCGGGGATGGAAGAGATTAGCAGTGCAGTAAAGGACTGCACCAGAATGTTGGAGGAGTCATTTGAGGTCCTCACTAAGTTGCAGGAGGACCATAACACCCAGTTCTTAGAGACATAGGCGCGTGAGCTCTAACAGCAGTACGACAACGTCAAAGGGACTGCGCAGACAGTGGCCCTCACTCAAAGGCTCACATGAATGCAACAGTCCAAAGCGCTGAAAGAGCAAGTGGATGCCACACAACACAGAGAAGCGGTCTTGATAGCGTGCATTCAACCTTGGATTGATGAGGCCTGTGTCATAACAACGACAATTGAAGCCAACCTTTCGCAAATGTAAGGGATGCAGGAACAGGTCTAGGGAGGTAGTTTCGACATTGCGGTCTCGGAACAACAGGTACAGGAGATTCAATAGGCAGCCACTCAGTGCGCTGCCAACCTTGCAACAGTTCAGCAAAGTTGGAGGGACACTACGTGAAGATCTCTGTACCAACAAAGTGACTCGAGGGTGAGTCATGATGTTTGTGTTGGGGGCCTGTTGAGCATGGAATCCCCCCCAAGGCATGTTTTGGGGCTTAAAGCCCAAGTTTTGACCAAGTCCATTGTAAAGACTTTGCAATTTGTGGGCGCAGAGCACGAAGTCATAATAGAGTCATAGGGTTGTCCGCCCCTATTTTTCCAATGTAATTTCAGCTTGAAATATCTACCCATGGTCCGCAGACCATGGGATTGTATAAATAGAGTGAGGTTCTAAGTGTATAAAACAGAAAATAAAATAGAATCATGATGAGTCTAAGGGATTGAGTCAAAGTGTAAGTTGTGTCTTTGGGGTGTAGAGTAGGAGAAAGCTCTGCAGCTAAGTGCGTAGAGGCCTAGTAGTCCGCAGCTAAGTTCGCGGAACCCTGCAACTAAGTGCGTAGGGCAGGTCGAGTCTGTAACCATTGGAAGCATTAATAAAGAGAAGTTATATCATATTTCTGTGTATCTTTTCCTATTTTATGTATTATTGGGTATGAATTGCAAGTTTACTGTTTATTTGCTGCGTGGACTCATATGAATGTGATGTATAAATAAATATAACATAAGGCATCCATTTACATGAAGATAATTAGCCAGTGTAAGAAGATAAGTAAGATCTCAGGTGTGACTTAAGGAAATAGTGCAGAAGGTGAATATATTAGGGGGCAAAGGACAGGGAAGTGCACAAAGTAAATTGTGCGCAGGGACTAACATTTGGACCAAATCAACCTCTCAAACATCTCAAGGGTGTAGAAACTTGGTTCCAGTAACCCCACATACTACTTCGGGTCAGACCTCAGTCCGCGCTCCGCAGACTGTTGCCGAAAGGGCCAATAGTATAGGGATTTGTTTGGCTAATTAACTTCAAACTTGGGTTAGGCCCCAACAAGCCAACAAACCTACTTGCAAGCATCATTGATATACTCACACTTGCTTCAAAATGAGGGATCCAATATTTAAAATACCTATGAAGAAAAATATTAATTATAACTATGTTTTTCTATTTGATGGTTGCAGTGAGGAAAGGATGAGGTTGGAGTGGTCCTAGAGTCTTCCATAACCATCAAATCATAGTGTGGGGGTCATTATTCAACTTAGCTATGCCAAAGTCAAAGTATGGGGCAAAACTAGTTGAAGAAAATAATTCTACAAGGTATGCTATAAGAGGTCTTGTATTGCTACAGGAGGCCCTCTTTTACTGTAGGAGGAGGGTTCGAGATATTTTTGAGGAACAAATTGGTGTCTTTAAGGTAAAGGAAGGTGGATGAAGGTAGACAAAGGTGAATGAAAGGCATGGGAGCCCCTTAGCCAAGCCTAGTACCCCTCAGAGATCTATCTTGCACCAAAGTTGATGCCCACAGTGTCCTTCATTTACCTTAAGAGAGTGAATTCAGAGACAAATATTTTAAGAAAAGTGAGGTGCCTAGGGGGGAGATCAAAAGGTCCAGGTGGATGTGGAAAGATGTGCCTACCCCTGTAAATCAACACAGTTCCTGCAACTAGCCAAATACATGCATCAAATGATCATTATTACATCAAAGAAAATATTATTGGAAAATATGAGTTGAATTGATTGTGACCACACTTAACCACTTGAAAACACAACAACATAGATAATCCATGACACATACACCACACATTTCCCTCAGTGTGTGTTGGGATGGGGTCCCTGGGATCAATTTTGTTGAGTTTTGAATCATTTTTGTAATATATTTTTGTAGTCAAGGTAAAGTCTCGATGAAATGTGGAAAAATGAGTGCGAAGTTAGGTAGAGTCAAAGGGGATTTAGTCCCTTAGTTGGGTAGGTGATAGAGTTGTTTTGAGACCCTCCTATGGGAGGAGGACCATGGTATTGGAAAGAAAAGGCTATATAAAGTTGAATGATAGCGAGTCTAAGGAGAAATAACTTTAAGTGAAGAATCATTTTAAGGGCAAGGTGCTAAAGCAGGAAAGGTATGTTTCCTGTACTTAGGAAAAAGGGGAAGGCTCCTGCAGCTAAGTGCACAGATACCTTGGTAATTCCGCAGTTGAGTGCATGGGCCCCTGAAGCTGAGTGTGCAGGGTTAAAGAGTCTGTATTTGAATGCTTATACTTAATGAAGACTATTTTGGGCTAAAATTGATGCCTATGTTCTTCTATTTACTTCTATAAAGTTTATGTATCTTTGCTCGGTAATCTATTTAATATGAATTAATGCTTATTTACTGCGTAGAACTGGTAGATCTATAATCTTTCTGCATGATAAGTACAATTAACCACCTTCGCAGATATATGGAAGTCATTTAGGTAAAGTGCAGTAATCATCTATTTGGAAGGATTAGATCTGTGCGAAGGCTAATCTTTAAGAACCTTAGGAGACCATCACATAGGCCTTTGGATGGAGAAACTATGTTCTAGCATCCCCCAATACTGCTTCGGGTGAGACTACAACCTACGCTATGCTGTTTTTTGCCGAAAGGGCCAACAGTTAGGGTTTTGTTGGTTGGCGTAGTTAAAGCTAAACCTAGGTCAGGCACCATCAAGCAAACAAATGTTTCCCTTGCTGGGACTAGGATCAATATGAGGAATGTGTGAAATCAAATAAGTCGTTCCCTACTAAGAAAGAAATTGAGAATTGGCTCAACCGAAAGGAACACTCATTTGCAGCTTAGGAGAATAGAAATCTACAGTTATCCAAGGAACAGTGGTTGAATAGATACCTATACTCAGACGAAAGAATTTTTTTTTGTATTTCTTTCCTTACGAATTGCATGAGTGGATATCTAGATTATCGGACATCCAGGGTACGTGGAGACTCGATGACCCTATTGTGTGGATGCTAGAGTTGGTAAGGTGCTTGGAAGCTTCAGAAAATAGCATCACACAAGCTATTGATTACTGGATTGATCATAACAAAAGAGGGTTCGTCGCTAAGCTCACGATTGATATGTCCATTGGCTATAGTGAAGCAGAGTGCAAGCTCTTCAAGGGACCATGAGGTAATTATTAAAAATCTGTAAAAATTTGAATTAAGATGTTGTTGTGTGAAAAATGGGTTATGTCGTTACCTTGATGTTTGGGACTACGCGAAGTAGAAAACCCTTTAGAAGGAACAGAGAACCAAGCTCTGAATATAGTTCGCTATTGGGATCCTCTTCAAGCAACAACGAAGGAACTATTCTAAATACATTGCGAAGTGCATTGCAGTTGGTAAGTTAGGGTATCTTGTAGATACCTCATCCATCCACTCCACCTCCACCACATACACCTACACCTACACCTCCACCTCCACCTTTACCAAATACACCTACACCTACACCTCCACCTCCACCTCCACCTCCACCATTCAACATGGTAAAAGAAATGAACATGTCGATATTTAAAAGGGTAGGGTGTGAAGACCCCGAGCAATTCTAGTTTGTTACAAATGTTGTGTGGACAGTGTAATAGATCACTGATGATAATCTAAAGAAAGCACAACTGATCACAATGCTACAGGATAGGGTGCTGAATTGGTATATAAAGTACTATCAAGACAAACTTGGCATGACATTGGCCAAGACTTAGCATGATCTAGGTGGATATGGGTGGCCACCCACCAATTCCACTTGGACCCTCACCATTGTTTCTTTTAGTTTTTCATTTTTTTTAATTGTAGCACAGTTTACTAATTTTGGCAGTTTTTTGGGTCCTAAACTTCTAGAGCCATTTTGAGGCCCTAAACAAAGTTTTGTTTTGGCAAAATTCCCCCAATGATTACATAAGTAATCACGTTGGCAGTTGTATTCCTCGGAGAGACCTTTCCAATGAGGTGTCATATGCATCAAACGGAGATAATATGACCAAGTTAGAACCCTAGGAAGTTGGCTGCCCAACTAACCCCAACGGGGCCCATAACCTCTTGGTGTTACATCTCCTCGGGTTAGGGTTTTGGTTGTTTAGGGTTTTCTCTTATTGTTTAATAATAAAAAGGCCCTTGAGCCTCATTGTAACTCAGTTCAGAGGCATGTAGCCACAACATCTCTTCTCAGAGATAAGCTACCATCACTGTAGCTATCTTATTTCCATTCTGTTTGTAAGCATACTTCATTATTTTTCTATTAATGAAATGAAGTGTTATTTTTGTTGAATCTCTGCATTGATGGTTATATGTGTAATTTGTTGCGTTCCTGTTTAAATCCAAATCAGTGGTATCAAAGCAGTCTACTCTTTCTCTATTTTTCTTTGCAATTCCCCAACGAGGTCATGATATAAAGAGTTAGGGCTTGAACTGGTTGAACCTTTGCAAGACCAGCCTCACAAATCCTGGTGGCCTCCCATGTTGGATGAAAAGAAATACTAGGGGGCAGGAGATCCTATCAAAATCTTCCTCGAAGAGGCCTTCGACCAACAAAGGAATGCGATGATGGACAACTTTGTCCAGATCCTTCAGCTGCTACCCAGGGGTGACACATCTAGTTCTGGAAGCCACTCTGGAAGCATCACACCCTTTAAGGTACAATTTAATTTCGAAATTCCCATATTTGAGGGTCAAATAGATGCAGATGTCATAGAAAAATGGTTAAATATGCTAGAAGGATATTTTTCTGTTCATGATTTTTCCAGTTGGGAAAAGATCACTTTTGCACTTCTCAAAGCTGACCCCCACATAAAGGACTAGTGGGAAACCTACTGCGAGCAAAAGGATGAAAGTACAGCTTCACTGTTTTTAGCCGCACCCACTTGGAATTCATTTCAGGATTCCATCAAGGATCAATACTACCCTGTCGAAAGCTATGAGGATAGATACAGAGTGGACCACGTTGCAGTAGGGAAGGGACCAAGACATGCCAAAGTTTACCAATATTTTTCATACCCTTCACAAAAATTTGGGTATCAAGGATTCAGAGTGGCATTTGGTACTCAAATACTGTGTCTTACTACATAGGTACATCTACGATGAGATGGAGTTCTTGGACATCTCCTTGCTTGGCACAACGTACTGGTATGATGTCAAGATCAAGAATAAGTTTAAACAAAAGAGGTGAGACTTTGGATCTATGAATCTGAAGAAACAAGGACAAAGCTTAGGTGGGGTGATTGAAGACAACCTATCAAAGCTGCAAGAAAATAGCACAACCATGAAGTCAAAGAAGGAAACAGGAAAGTGGTGTGAGTTCCATAAGAGCCTCACTCACAACAAAAGTGAGTTTCGAACCAAGCAGTCACTGGTGGCCGAGTTAAAGGCTTCAAAATCATATGCATGTTCCGACCCTGAGTGAGAACCCGGAAAGGGGAATGAGAAAGGGAAGCAAATTATTGATGTGGAGCCCAGCTCCACCATTTCCATCATCAAGATCTAGAAGAATGAGCCCGAAGATCCAGAGGAGGGGGAGAGTCTTTTCTACTCACAAATGTGGGTGAAGGGTTTGCCACTGCAATTCATTGTCGGTAGTGGCAGCCAAAAGAACCTCATTTCATGAGAGGTCATGAAGCAGCTAGGCCTATAGACCATACCATACTTGCAACTGTACAACATCGGGTGGCTTCACTAAGGACAAGATCTCTAAGTCTGCCAACAGTGTCGCCATCCCTACGACATCAAGCCCTTCACATATGAGGTATTATGTGATGTTGCACCTCTTGATGTTTACGATGTATTATTAGGCCAACCATACTTGTGGAAGTGACATGCTGTGTATGATTCAAGGCCTCGGTTTGTTATTATTTCTTTGGGTAATTCATTATACAGGATACTAGAGGTAGCCCCACCTATCGCCACCTCTTTGATCTCTGCTAAGAAATGCAGTAAGATCATCTCCCAGACTAGGAAATTAAGTTTCTTTTTGGTTCACTCTTAAAGTAAGGGAAAGATCGTAGACACATCCATAGACCTCGGGAAGGTTTCCTCCACATAGCAGAAGCAGGTGGATACAGTCATGAAAGAATGCGGGAACATCTTATCCTCACCCACAGGGGTACCATTGCACTGTTAGGTCAAGCATTCATTTGATCTGACTCTGAGAGCACCTCTACCTAACGGGATGATATATCACCACTCCATTATGAAAAATTCCAAGCACAAGCAGCGACATGGTGAACATCGGGTGCCACACAAGTCTCAAGTGGGCGATACAGTCTGGTTGCATTGACAGAAAGAACAAATTACAAGATACCATTAGAATCTCATATGACTCTGATATGGTCCTTACACCATTACCAAGGCTATGGGAAACAATTCTTTGGAGCACCACATTCCCCCATTCCTTGGCCTGCACCCAGTGTTTAATGTGGATTTCCTTCGGCCCTACTTTCCACCATTACTAGACACATCCAACATTGTAGAACGACTCACACCAATAGAGTTAAATCCAGACTACATGTAATAAGCTACAACTGATCGGATCATGGACATGCAGATCAAGAACATTCGCCAGTAGAAGATCCAACCGTATCGAGTTGTCAAAGGAGGGCAACTCCTTCACCACGGAAAGTGGCTCACCAGGGACCAAATTCAACAGAAGTTTCCTCATCTCATGGAGGAACTCAATACAATGGGGACCATTTCTTCCTAAAGGGGGAGGAATGATCCAAGTGGATATGGGTGGCCACCCGCCAATTCCACTTGGACCCTCACCATTGTTTCTTTCAGTTTTTCAGTTTCCTTAATTGTAGTACAGTTTACTATTTTTGGCAGTTTTTTGGGTCCTAAACTTCCGAAGTTGTTTTGAGGCCCTAAACGACATTTGTTTTGGAAAAATTCCTCTAGTGATTACAAGTGTAATCACATTGGCATTTGTAGTCCTCGGAGAGACCTTTCCATCGAGGTATCATGTGTGTCAAATGGAGATAATATGAACAAGTTACGACCCTGAGAAGTTGGCTTCCTAACTAACCCCAATGGGGCCCATAAACTCTTAGTGTTACATCTCCTCGGGTTAGGGTTTTGGTTGTTTAGTGTTTTCTATTATTGTTCAATAATAAAAAGGCCCTTGAGCCTCATTGTAACTTAGTTCAAAGGCATGTAGCCACGACATCTCTTCTCAAAGATAAGTTACCAATGCCCGAGCTATCTTATTTCCATTCTGTTTGTAAGCATACTTCAATATTTTTATATTAATGAGATGAAGTGTTATTTTTTCTAAATATTTTTATTTATGGTTACATATGTAATTTGCTGAGTTCCTATTTAAATCTAGATCACAACAAGCGTTGAACAGTGAGTTTAAGAAGCCTAAGTCTCAGGTGAAGTCTATTACAGAGTTTAAGGAAATACAACAAATGCTAAATGAATCCTCGTGGGATTTTGATCAGACGCTAAAATGCTTGATCCGATAGGCTAATATTAACATCACGGATGAACAACACAAAGATTGGTACATTTCTTCACTGTTGCCTCACCTAAGATTACCATTATCACAACAGAAGATAGCAACGCAAGCAGAAGTTCTGGAGATCGCGATGAGGTTGGAAGCCTCGCCAATACAAGATATGAACATTGGAGTACAATAGATTCACTCGTAGTTGGAAAGTCTACACTTGGAGTTACAAAGCCTAAAGAAGGGAAGGAAGCTCAGCCTGAAGTTCACGCAGAAGTTTGGAGGTTGAAATGCAAGGGCCACAGTCACGATAAGGACCATTCTTCGGTTTATCAAAATTATCTTATTAGGGGGGGTTGTCCCCCTAAAGCCAAAAAATACCATTGGGTCGAGCACAGGAGAATCATCGTGGTGTGCTATTTGTCAGGTTACATGACAACATGTGATAGACAATTGTCATCTACTACATAAATTTGTACAGAACCCCCAGCAAATGTTTTGCAATTTTGTAAATCTGTCGGTCATGATGAGCGCCATTGTCGAAGTTATGAATTAATGATGGAAAGAAACCCTATGTATCGAATGAAGGTGGAAACCCAACCTCAGGATCAAAGCACAGGTGCAGCGCGTGGAGGATTTCAAGGTCGTGGAAGAGGAGGAGGAACAAGAGGAGGGGTTGGTAGAGGACGTGGACAAGTTATTTTCTATAACTGTGGTGAATCTGGACATTTTGCGCATGACTGTCCGAACCCAACACATCCATCTTGTAATATTGCAGACAGTACGACCATGTGATAGAATATTTCCCGATACTTATAGCAAAGATACAAGAAAAGAAGACACAGACCCAATAGCCTACATAGAATATCTAGATGATGAGGGAAAAGCCTTGCGAAGAGGATCATAACATTAATATCGTAACGCACAATGGTATGGCCATTGGTGAAGATAAGGGAAAGCAGTGAGAAGCCGAGGGATTGGTGCGCAAAGCTACTAAAAGGTAAGTTGGGTTTGACCTTAATCGGGTTAAATAAATTTTCATGGAAGCTAAGAAGAACTTGGTTGAGGCTTCTACATCAGGGAGTCAAGAAAAATCAGGTGGAAATAGCGAACTGCAAGATGTGGATCCTTCACTATTAGCCACATTTCTAAGAACTTGTATGAAGTTGTTGAGGGATCAAAAGGTGGTAGAAGGGCTCCAGGAGTTGGTTGACAATTGCACGGGAAAAATGAAGATTCTTTCAGAACAACACATTGTGAGGAAAATACGTAAACATAGGAAGCAAATCAGGCATGAGGTGGGATAACCGCGCAGATCAGAGAGTATGAAATGGACCAAATCATCCTAGATTTGGGTTTTGATGTGAAAATACTCCTGAAGCAGACATGGGAAAGGATGGGGAGACCTTCTCTACAATGGTCTCCTATATAGCTACACATGGCCAATCAACAGAAGATCATTCCTATGGGGTAACTGTGGACAGTCAAGGAGCAAGTGTGTTGGTTGACTTTGAGGTAATTGAAATAGTGGATGACAATAGTCCTTACCTTGTGCTACTAGGAATTGATTGGGCCTTCGACATGGATGTGATTATTGATTTGAAGAAGTGGAAGATTACATTTGCGAAGAAGGCGCTCAGGTTTACTGTGCCATTGGACCATGCTAAAGGAGCATGGTACACTGAACTAGTCCATGACTATGAGGAGGACGATGATTTGGATCAAATTTACAAAATTACTGCGCACAATGATGACTGGATCAATCCCACTGTAGAAGGGTGGATTGCGTGGGATAGGGATAACTCCTGTACCTCAGACTCAGATGAAGAGTTCGAACACTGGTAGAATAGGTTGCATCAGGTCTCTATGCTACGTTGCAATATGATGACAAAATCGTTGCATTGCGTATCTACGGAGGTAAGGAAAGTTCTGCTTTATCATGGCTTAAATGATTTTAATCTTTTTTTGGATGAGTTTGAAAGGGAGGTGCCCAAGGAACATTGTTTCTAGGCACTTGAATTGGCACTGCATGCTATGTCTACTCGTTGGTGGGGTACGCATAAGGAAAGAATTGCTAACTGGAAGGAATACAAGCAAATGATGAAGTTGAGGTTTGGCTACGCTAATACCCAGATGACTGAAAAATATAGTGGAAAGTATGATCCGCGCGAACACTTGGCGTAGTGGCCTAAAGAACGGGGTGAAGAGCCACAATAGGAATTGGTGCACATCTTCTGTCACACCTTAGATACAATTCCCATGAATTAGTACTTGGAAACAGAGCAATGCCATGGGACATCTAAATGGGATATATTGAGGGAAAGCTTCTTATTAACTTTCAACTTTGAGGATGGATCAAGTGCATTGATGAAGCACTTCAGGAAATTAAGGCCACTATCTTTAGAAATCTAAAGAGTCGTTAGAATGGGTTCAACTAAACTTGAGTACACCTTGTGCCATGCGCTGAAATGCTACAATGTGACTGCAGAAGAAGAAGAAGACAATCCACAAAAAATCAATATCCCAGAGGTTGAAGGATAGTTCAAGGTTGAAGGACCTAAAGCAAAAAACCCTGATATGTCTGAACCTTTGAAGACGAGGCAAGTAAACATTGGATCCGATGCACAGCCTAAGTTTTCCAATATAAGGGATTATTGGGATGAAGATATGGTTGATAAAGTTGAGGATCTGTTGTGCGAATACCAAGACTTATTTCCTACCAAGTTCTTGGACCTCAAGGGAATAGTAGGGGATCCAAGAGTAATGAAGATCACTTTAAAGCCCAATGCAAAGTCCGTGAAACAAAGAAATTATTGCATGAATCAAAAGTATAAGGAAAATTGCACAAAGAGCTAGACAAAATGATGGAAGTAGGAATTATTGAGCCAATAGAAGAATCTGATTAAGTGAGCCCTATGGTAGTTCAAGAGAAGAAGTAACAGGGTGAAATCAGAATATGCATAGACTTGAGGAAGCTCAATGATGCATGTGTCCATGACCCATTCCCAACACCATTTAAGAATGAAGTTTTAGAAAATGTTGGAGGGCAGGAAGCTTATTCGCTCATTGATGGGTTCTCAAGGTACCATCATATTAAGATCACGCCGAAGGATCACAGTAAGATGGCCTTCGCGACAGAATGGGGTTGTTTCCAATACATAGTGATGCCATTTCGGATGAAGAATTTGCCTACGATATTTTCAAAGAGTTGTAATGATTGCACTGAATTTGGGTTGGTAAAACGCCACGTTGCAAGTCTGCGCCTCATGTTGGATACTTGTCATAGATACCAAATCATCCTAAATTTGAAGAAGTGTATATTTTGCGTGCCTTATGGGATAATTCTAGGTCATGTGGTCTGCAAGTAGTGATTAATGGTAGATCTTGTGAAGATAGTAGTGATTTTCAATCTAGAAGTTCCAAAGAATGTAAAGCAGTTGCGCACAACATTGGGGCACACTAGTTACTATAGAAAGTTCATCAAATCTTATGCATAGATAACCATGCCAATGGAAAAATTACTAAAGAAGGATGCGACCTTCCATTAGGATGAAGATTGTCAGCATAGTCTGGATGTGTTAAAGGAAAATATGTTGACTGCATCGATTTTGGTGTTCCCTAACTGGAAGAAATAATTTCATGTGCATGTGGATGCCTCTTGTATTTCTTTGGGTGTGGTATTGACCCAACCGGGTGATGGTGATATAGACCATCCTATAGCTTTCACAAGTAGGAAATTGTCAAAGGTTGAGAAGAATTATTCAACTACATAGCGTGAAGGATTGGCGATGGTCTACCCACTATAAAAGTTTCGACATTATTTGTTGGGCGCGCATTTCAAAATGCATACAGATCACTCCACTCTCAAATACCTACTCAATAAGCCTGTGTTAGGGGGGGAGATCTGTAGGTGGTTATTACTATTTCAGGAGTATGACTTTGAGGTGATTGTGAAGCCTGGACGGTTGAATGAGGGACTAGATCATTTATCCTGGATTGAGACATGTGAAGAACCAACTAATTTGGAAGAAGGGTTGTCGGATGTGTAACTCTTTGCTGTACTGGTCACAAATGATCAATTTGCTGATATAATTAAGTTCTAACTATTGGAATAGCCCCACAAGGATATTCTACTCAGTAGAAGAAGGAGTTGGTAGTCCACGCAGCTAAATTTTCTGTAATCATGGGACACTTTTATAGGATGGGTACTAATGAAATGTTGCACTGACACGTTCCAGAATTTCAATGATCTAGTATCCTCACCGAAGCACATGGAGGAGTGGCAGGTGAATTCTATGCAGGTAGAGAGAATACGCAAAATGTTATGCGCATAGGATTATGGTGGCTAACACTACATAAGGATTCTAAGGCATATTGCAAGGCATGTGATGTGTGTCAGAGGATAGGAAAGCCATATCCAAGGGATGAATTGCCCTTGAATCCTCAGATTTCAGTATAGGCATTTGACAAATGGGCTATTGACTTTGTGGGACTGATACAACCCCCAGGGAAAAAGATGGGCTTGCAATATATTATTACTGTGATTGAATACTTGACAAGATGGGGAGAAGCACAACCGATGAAAGACTATACCGTCTCTACAACCACAAAGTTCTTGTTTGAGTATGTCTTGACATGGTTTAGATGTCCTAAGATACTGATGAATGACAGGGGTATGCACTTCCTCAATGAAACTATTGTCGCGATGCTCGAATAATTTCAGTTTTATCATCAAAAGAGTACACCCTATCATCCTCAGGCGAATGATACAATTGAAGAATTCAATAAAATCTTGGAGAATGTGTTGACAAAGATCTGCAACGCACAGAGGAATGACTATGATGTGCATATACTAGCAGTCCTATGGGCATATAGGACGACGTGTAAGAAGTTGACTGGATAAACCCCGTTCAGACTGGTATATGGGATAGAGACTGTGATGCCCATGGAGTATATTGTGCAAAGTTTGCAAATTGCAACATTGAATGATATGGCAGGCTGAGAGACTATCGAAGAGTGCCTCACATAGTTGTTGGAGTTAGAAGAAGATAGGACTTTAGCTGAATTTCACCAACAGGTGCAAAAGGAGTGCGAAAAGGCATGGCACGATTTACATATTAAGCTGCGCACCTTCAAGGTGGATGATTTAGTGCTACTATATGATAGAAAGTTCATGAAGTTACCCGAGAAGTTTCAAATGCACTAGTTGGGGTCGTATGTAGTTAAAGAAATTATAGATGGTGGCGTAGTTCAACTCGCAAAGCTAAGTGGGGAAACATTTTTAGGAAGAGTCAATGGGAGTAGACTGAAGTTATATCAAGGTGATCCTACCCCTACGTAATTAATATATGATGGTAGGATAGTATTAGTACTCCAGGTAGCTGCAAGGAACTATCGGACTATAAACTACACTACCCAAAGAATGGGAAAACAAAGTAAGGGGGCTACACGAGGGAAGCTAGAATTTCGCCAGAAGCATATGCACCATGGAGGATGATATTACGTAGATGAGTCTAAAAATATTCGTTGGGTGCACTGTAGTTGATTTCATGGTGAAAATCCCATTAGGAGGAGTGGGTAGGTGAAATTTATGGCTCAAATGTTTGGAAATCTGCTGCCAAAGATGCATTTATGACCAGATTTTGGAGGGAATAATCAGATTTGAATTCAATATTTCCTATAAATATGGCATGCTAGCCTACAGTAGAACACCTTGCCTTCTGGAAATTAGTTTTAAGCTCTATTTTCTAAAATCTATGAACCGAGAAGATTGGGAGAAACTTGTGTCACAACCGATGTTTGCAAATTTTCCTGAGTGGAACCGGGAGCTCATCCTTGAGCAAATGACTGCAACTAATCCCACAGAAGCTATTGTCTCTGAAGCCACTATGTCAGAAGTCACTGTCTCTAATGTTGTAGCCCCTAAAATTTTGTCACCAATGGAAGCTACGTCATCTGTGTCTATGGTGCCGAGGTCACCCAGGCCAAAACAATCTGCTCCTAAGGAGAAGTAGAAGAAACCACAGGTTGTACTAGTAGATAAGGCAAAAAAATTGATACAAACCCCTAGATCTTGATGAAGAGGAGTTTCATGACTGGGTCACAAAGTGGGATGTTGTGGAGGGCGAGCCTATCACTAGGCTTTCGGAGCATATCCCTCCATGAAAGGGAAAAGTGAAGGTACCCAAGGATCCCAATTCTAGAAAATTTATGGTCTCTACCACCCTATTACCTAAGAAAGTGACATTTGAAGGTGCATAGTGAGGATGTATCCCTGCACCGAAACTTGACGATTGGGACGTCGTCGATCATGAAAAATTCTTGCATTTGACCATAAACAAATATCTGGCAAAGATATACTATGAGGAGACTAGATTCACAAGACTGGAGACAATGAAATGAGTCGTGGGGGTTGAAAAAGTTGGGTTGTTAAATATGTTGTGGCTACCACACTTTAGCTAAGCCACTATTAACATGGTGTGCGTATGCCAATTTCTTATGCTAGTGCATGATGGGTGTCTCTGGCTAGGAGAGCCCATCCCCATCACAAATATGTTGATCCACCATATCACAAGGTTGCCCTACCTAAGGTTGGATCCCGCCAAGGAGTTTGGAGGCAAGAGTCAAGAGAAAAAAATTGCAGACAAGATGAAGCATGAGTATGGATTAGTGAAGTTGTGCAGATATTCTAACCACTCCATCACTGACAGGGCAGTGTAGTTTTCTGCCTAGATTTTGTCTTGTAAGATTATGATAAAGTGTCGCACGGATGAGGTGTCAGAACCAGTCATTTCATTGGTTGCGTAGTGCGTGAAGGGGCTGCAATACAATTGGGCAAAGTGCCTTTGCAAATAGTTCTTGTTGAATTTTCTCAAAGCGCAAGACAACAGCAATGAATTCCATTATGCCTGGTTGTTATTATTGATTCTCCTTATCGCGTGGAGGCTCCTGAGGACAACTAGTTCCCTCCATAGAATGATGATTTACTAGAGGCTGTGAAGATCGCTTCGCTATGGGCAACGAAGGACCTAGAGAGGGTCATGGAGAGGAAATTATTATGGGTGTTGGTCGAGATGGATCTTCGCACCATGATCAACCATAGGCCAAGGCTGTCACCAACATTGTTTGGGAAATTTGAGGCCTACGTGGAGTTCAAAGCAGATTTTCATAACATATCCATCTACGTGACGCGAGATCCTAAGAAATTATGGTACAAGTCACCATACCTAGTAAAAAATGTTGATGTACAAGAAGTCATAAGAAAGTCACCATCTGAATGAAGGAAGCCATTAGATCTCGATGCAAGAATAAGCGCATTTGGGGAAAGTTCCTCTGCGCAGGCCACAACAACATAGAAGAACAATGAAGTTGCGCAGGCTGCCTCTTGAAAGAAGGCAACACAAAAAAAGGAAGAGGCTGAGAAGGTAGCAACCTAAGAAAAGACAAAATGGGAAAAGAAGGAAGCTACTGCTAAGGTAACCACTGACAAGGAGCGCCCCGTGAAGGAGGCCACATAGGAAGTTGACGAATCTGGTTCTCAACATACTATAGATAAGGGTCCGAGGAGGAAGGATGCGGTGGTAGAGAGCAGAGAAATCCATTAATATTGTAGAAACCAACTAGGGAGACCATTTCTGGGACTTGGATGAGATTGGTGAAAAGTTCGGCGACACCATCACGGAGTTTTGGGCTCAATTCAAGCAGCGGTACATGCAGAAGTTGGGGAGCGTCTAGAAGGATCTGCATGAGTTGTAGATTCAAATAGGTCAAATTCAGTTGAGCCTAGGACTTGCTAGTGGGATGCAAGAAAGCCTAAAGCAAGCCAACACATCGGTACTAGATACAAATAGAACTCTAGACCTCAGAGTTATCCCGGTACTAGAAGGATCACTGCATGTAGAGGTAGATGAAACAAACTCCCATCTTTGATAGATAAAATATGTGGGTTTCAACATGGTCGCATTGCCCATTTAGACACTCCACACGCTTCATCAAGGGGTATCATACGAGCTTAGGATCAGGGCATAGCATGCAATATCAGTCATCAATGAAGTCAAGATAAAAAATGAGCAGATTTTTGCAGAAAAGGCTCAAGTGCTGAAAGCAAAGAAAGAACTATATGCACAAAGCTAGAACTTAGAGGCAACAATTACACAGGCATGTAAGACACTGCGAGGACTTCACATTCTAGAGGATTTAGAAGCAACAACAAAGATTCGTAATTTGACTGCCTCAATTGTACAATCGAAGGATGAGATTGGCCAAGTAAAATTTGACTTTCAAATGAAGATCTCAGAGCTACATTTGAAATTGTAGCCAACCACTCCGCTAGAGGTCTGGGAGTAGTGCAGAGCAACCATCAAGGAAAGCATGGGCAATTTGGATGCAACTGTCACAGAATGCACACTGATATTCGAATAGGTAATGGAGTTATGGATGACTCTGCAGGAGGATCCAAACCTACATAAATTAGCACAGACATCCGGGAGACACAACAATAGTTTGATGAAATCAGGGTGACTTCGTGCACTTTGGCGCCAGTCCAACACCTTGCTCAATTGCACGAAGGAAAATAGTTGTAATCAAAAATTGAAGGGTTGCAAAGAAAAAAGGTTATTGTAAAGGCCATAATACAACCACAGACAGAGGAAGCATGTCATCTTACTCTATCAATCTAGGATAAATTGAAGACACTCCAGTAGACACAAAGAATGATGTCCTTGGCGATGGAAGGCCCCACTATAGAAAAGATGGTAGAGGAAGTGCAGTAGGTTGGGCTAAAGGGTTTTGCTGACATCACAACATTGCAGATCAATTTCAGTGAACTACGCAACAAGATTGAGGCACAAATCGAGTGACTCGAGGGCGAGTCACCATATTTGTATTGGGGGCCTACTGGAATGGGGTCCTTGGGGTAAATTTTGTTGAGTTTTGAGTCATTTTTGTAATATCGTTTTGTAGTGAAGGTAAAGCCTCTGCGAAATGTGGAAAGTAGAGCGCAAACGTAAGTAGAGTAAAGGGGGCTTTAGTCCCTTAGTTGGGTAGGTGATAGAGTTGTTTTGAGATTTGACCATGGTTTGCAAACCATGGTATTGTAAAGCAAAGGATATATAAAGTTGAGTCATAGCGAGTCTAAGGAGAAATAATTTTAAGTGAAGAATCGTTGTAAGGGGAAGGTGCTAAGGTAAGAAAGGTCTATTTCTTGTACTTAGGTAAAGAGGAAGGCTCTTGTAGCTGAGTGCACAGAGACCTTGGTAAGTCCGCAGCTGAGTGTGCGGGTCCCTGCAGCTGAGTGAATAGGGTTAAAGAGTCTATATCTGAATGCTTATACTAAATAAATACTATTTTGGGCTGAAATTGATGCATTTGTGCGCTTCTATTTACTTCTCTAAAGTTTATGTATCTTCGCTTTGTAATCTTTTTAATTTTAATGAATGATTATTTATTGCGCGAACTGGTAGATATGTAATATTTTTGCATGATAAGTACAATTAAAGACCTTTGTGAAGGTCTGGAAGTCATTTAGGTAAAGTGAAATAGTCATCTTTTTAGAAGGATTAGATCTACACAAAGGAAGATCTAAGCTATAAAAACCTTAGGATACCATCACATAGGCCTCTTGATGCAGAAACCTAGTTCTAGCATCCCCCAATACTACTTCGGATGAGACTTCAGCCTGTGCTATGCAGGTTGTTGCTAAAAGGTCTAGCAGTTAGGGTTTTGTTGTTTTGCGTAGTTAAAGTTGAACCCGGGTTAGGCCCCATCAAGCCAACGATGTGGCAAGTCTCTGATGACTAACGAAAAGTGTAACACCAAAGGTACTGTTTGCAATGACTATGATGGCACTTGTGCGACAATGCTTAAAATTTTTGGAATGAGTGCGACATATGTTTACATGGTTATATCAACTCATTCGCACAAAGATAACCCGTTGAAACCACTAAAATGAGCTTCTACACATTATGTGATAACTAACATGTGAAAAGAATACATTTTTCCTTTATGGAAAACGGGACCAAAACACTTAAAGAAAACAAATGGGATGGACTTCAATGTTTGTGATGACAAAATGCAAGACCAAGGTAGGCTCTGAAATTTGGTGTAGGCCAAAATTTGGGAGGGTGTTGTAGAAGCAACAACAGGTTCAATACACACCGTACTTAACATTTTCAACACTCCCTTTGAAATAATCAAACTAGAAAATAACATTCATTATGTTCATATATGTTTGAAGTCTACTCTAACTTAAAACATAAATCCAATTGCCAAATCAATGTTGCTAACTCCTAAGTTGCAGAGATTAAACATGGAGAAAGATTGCAATCTAATACTTAACACTTTCCAAGAAATCATAAAAAAAATATTTTTGAGTTGTTGTTGTAGGTCTTTCCAATCACTCTTCCCACAAGATAGGTGATAGGAAAACCTGCAATTACACATTTTTATGATATAGTATCTACTTAAACAAGGAAAGAATTGCAATGCTTTGAAACAAGAACAAGAAAGAAATATAAGAGAGGGACTAAAGCCTATGGGTTGGGCCAACACCAAAGGGTTTCAACCCTCCAAAACAAACTCATATGTAAACCAATGGTAAACTTCTCATTAATGGGAACATGATAGTCACATACATCATATGAAAAATAAGAATAACAATGTAAAGCACTAGGATCTTAGTAGCTACTCCTAGCCACAACAAAAAATTGAATCCTAATGAGCCTCTTGGTGGGTTTATTTATATAAAAAGGTAGTTGATGGTATCTCCCTTGAGGTGGACAAGCCCCCTATATTCTCTCTTAGTTGTCTCCATCAAGTCCTTGTATAGTAAATGCCTCCAAAAATGCTTCTTTTCTTGCAAATTAATCCCATTAGGCCATATAGTACGACAAACACCCTTTAGTATTCCTATTAAGATTATTATGGCTAAAAATGTGAATTAATGTGAGAAAATGAGAGTTTTAAGTGTTGGAGGATATCACAATGAACTTCAAAATATACCTATTGATGGAACCCATTAACCACCATCATCATTCAGGAAGAAAAGGAAAGGATCTAAGAAAGCCATGCCGCCCACATTTGATGGGGATATGAAAAAAACAAAGGATGTAGAAGCTTGGCTTCTGTAAATGAAGAAGTTTTCAAGAATACATGTTTATTTCGAGAATATGAAAGCTAGAGTTTCCACCTGTAGCATGAACGGAAAATTAGATATATGGTAGGAGGATTTCAATAATGTTGGAGGTATTGTTGAGAAATAATTAACTTGGGATGAGTTTAAAAATATCTTTAGAGAGCAATACTTTTTTTAGCGCTATTATGACAATAAGGAAAAAGATTTCTATGAACTCAAAATGGGTCAGTTAACTAGTGATGAGTATGTCACCAAGTTTCTAGAATTATTGAGGGATGTGCCATCAAGGATGAAAAAGCCAAAATTCAAGGATTCGTCATTGGGTTTCCTATTGCATTGAACGATAAAATTGAGTTGTTGGAACCCCAATCTCTGAAATATGTGATTAAAAATCTAGAGCATTAATACAAGCAAGCGAAACATAAACCTAATATTAAAATAAATTGGTAGGCTAAAATAAATGTTCGATATAAGAAGAATTGACCTAAGAAAATCTCAGAAAGGAAAGAATATAAAAACCTAGCTCATACAAGACAGTTTCAGTACAAATCCAATGTTGTTGTTAAGAAAATGTGCAGTATTCGACGCCAGCACAACCCAATTCTTAAGGCTAAGAGCTACTACAATGATGGACTTGTGGAGGTAACCAAAGAATAAGGGATTTCCCACATCAAAAGGATGCCAGGCCAAATATTTACAATGCTCAAGAGGTGAGGATGGGGAGTGGGGTAGCTCAGAGCATGCCAAGAATTTATGTCACAATGAACAACCACCAAACAGATCACCAGGAATCCATCATTTAGATGGAAGGTAAGCTAGAAGAGAAAATTATTTCTATTTTAATCGATCTGCGTTATAATTATAGCTATGTTAGACCAATTCTTGCGTAGAAATGTGGCTTGGGCAAGGAATTGTATAAAGAACCTTGGTTGGTTCAACTAGTAACTAGGACAAAGAGATGAATCAACCATTGGGTAAGGTCGTGTGTATTCAAGCTCAATGAAATGAACACAACAAAACATTTTAATTTATTTCCATTGGGTGTGTATGACATTTTTTTTGGCATGCACTAGTTGTATTTACATCGGACCAATGTAGATTTCTATGAAAAAATAGTTGAATGCCAAGATGAATAAGGAATAGAAAGAGTGTTACAAGGTAGGAAACATCCAATTTCAGTGAGGCTAGTCATGACCATGCAAGCCAAACGAAGTAGTAGAAAGGTATGCATGCTATTGGAAGTGAAAGTTTCTAAAGATAACAAATTTTCCAGAGAGATAAAAGATGAGGAAGCCAAATTTCTACAAAAGTACCCTATTTTGCAGAAGTATGTAGATGTCTTTCCAGTGGAGGTTCCTGGAATGCTTCTTTATAGATAGATATATTTCTCTATTTAGCTTGTACCAGGAGAAACATCAACATACAAGAAACCATATAGGATGATCACCCCAAAGTTGGTTGAGTTGGACTTGCAGCTAAAGGAAATGCCTGACAAGGGCTACATAAGGCCAATTGTGTCCTAATGGGGGGCACCAATATTATTTGTAAAGAAGAAATATGGAACCCTCAGATTATGAATTGATTACGGGTCGTTGAATAAGGTGAACATAAAGAATAGCTACCCATTACCAAGGATTGATGATATCTTTGACCAATTGAGGGGAGCAAAAGTTTTCTCTAAGATTGCCTTAAGGTCAGTCTACCATCAAGTAAGAATCAAGGAGGAAGACATTCATAAAACTACTTTCAGATCAAGATATGGGAACTATGAGTTCGTAGTGGTCCCCTTAGGGCTTACCAATGGATTTTCCATGTTCATGTGCCTGATGAAAAGTGTGTTATGTCCTTATTTGGACAAGTTTATCATCTTTTTTTATGACAAATTGGTGTATTCAAGGACAAAAGAAGGGGATGCAAAACATATGGCTACAATGTTACAATTATTGAGAGAGAACAAGGTATGTGCAAAGATTTCCAAGTGTGAATTCTTCTAGTCATAGATACATTATTTGGGGTATACCTTCTCCAAGGAAGGAATCTCAGTTGACCCTAAAAAGATTAAAACCATAATTGAGTGGCCAACACCAAATAATGTGGATGAAATTAGATCATTCATGGGAATGGCAAGATATTATAGGAGATTTATTTAGAATTTCTCCAACATAGGCCATCCCATTACAACCTTGCATAGAAAAGTAAAAATATTTGAGTGGACTGCACAATGTTTAGAAATCTTTGAGCAATTTAGAGATGAATTAGTGTTGAGAATTATAGATACCAACAAGGATTTTGTGGTGTGTATAGATTCCTACAAAGAGGGACTTCACGGGATTTGAATGGAGGAAGAGAAATTCATATGCTATGAGTCCAGAATGTTAAATGAGCATGAAGTCAATTATGTATCACATGATTTAGAATTAGTTGCCATCATTCATGCCTTAAAAATGTGGATCCATTATCTCCTTGGTAGGAAATTTACACTCAAGGGAGACCGTAGTGGGCTCAAGTATTTATTTGGACAACCCAAGTTGAATGTTAGGTAAGAAATATGGTTTTGCTGCGCTCAACAAATTCGACTTTGAAATAAAGTACATGAAATGTAAAGAAAGCAAGGTTGTTGATGCTTTAAGTAGAATAATTTAGGTAAATCACTTGGCAATGGTAAGTTCTTAAATGACAGATTTGATAAAAAAAGTCAAAAGTGCTAGACTATTAGATGAAAAATATCAACAAGTGAAAGAAACATTACCACAAAGTGGTGGGGATGAAGAGTATCACCTCATCGAGGATCGCCTAATCAGGTTCAAAGGCATAATTTATGTTCCTAAGGGTGATGAAATGAAAAGACTGAGAACGAAAGAGTTCCATGTTAAGCCTTATTCAGACCACCTAGGGTATCAAAAGACCCTTACAACCATTAAAAAGTGTTATTAATGGTTGAATTTGAAAAAGGAAGTGGCCAAGTGAAAGCATCTGACAAGATTATTACAACCTATCCCTATTCCAAAATGGAATTGAGAGGTAATTTCTATGGATTTCATTAAAGGATTTCCCAAAATGCCTAAGTAGTATGATGAAATCATGGTAGTGGTGGATAATATTAGAAAGGTAGCTCATTTCGTAGCAGTCAAGTCCACTAACTTTGCTAGTGAAATCACACAAATTTTCATAAAGGAGATTGTGAGGCTACATGGCATTCCCAAGAAGATTGTGTTAGATAGACATGCTAGATTTACTTTGAGTTTTGGAAGGAACTATTTGTAGGATTGGGAACATAATTGGCATTTAGCACAATCCATCATCCAAAAACAGATGGGAAAACAATGAGGCTTAAAATAATCCTTGAGGACATGTTAAGAATATATGTGATGCATAAACACAAGAAGTGGGAACAATATCTTCCACTTGTGGAATTTGCACACAATAATGGTCACCAAGAATACCTAAAGATGAGCCCATTTGAGGCATTGTATGGCAGAAGTTGCAACACTCATATTATTTGGAGTGATCCAGTGAACATAGTCCATGTAGGACTTGATATGCTCAAGGATATGGAGCAACAAATATGGATCACAAAACAAAATGTGAAAGTGGCATAAGATAGGCAGAAAATCTAAGCAAAGAAACATAAAGTGCACAAAGAGTTCCAAGTTGGGGAACATATTTATCTGAGGATTAAACCCAAGAAGAACTACCTAAGGATTGGGACATGTGCTAGGTTTACACCTGTGGAGTGATAAAAAGGTGTCTTTGTAACTCCTAATTACCTCACATTAATTGTCAACCCAGGGATGACTTTTTATTTCAAGAGTGTACTCAGTCTAAGGCGGCTATTTACTCAAGAGTAATGTTTAGTAGTACAACGTTCATAAAATAGAAGAGTAAATGGATGCTAAACTTAAATTACTTCAAAAGGATAAAATCACACAAGGCAGCTTATCAGTCAAGGGTGCGGAAGCGATAACCCATCCCTCTAGAAACTGATGGAAAGGAAATTAGAGCATGGACCATAGGTCTGGGAGCTAGGCAGCGACTGCTGAGGCTCACTATAGCCTTAGACCTTCTCTCACACCAAAGAAGCAAATACAAGTAAATGGAACGACAGAAAGTAGAATAGAACAACAAATAGGAAATGGAACAGCAAGTCTAAAATGGAACAGCAAGAAACTAAAATGTTCTAAACTAAATCATTCACTCAAACAACCATCAATTGAGGATACAGTAGCAATAACTCATTCCTCTGGATATTGATGCAATTGAAATAAAACATAAATAACATCCACAATCTAAGAACTTAGGCAACGATAGCCAATGTCCTTTACAGTTGCTGATCTCACACACAACACTAAATAACCAATTGGAAAGTGCAAAGAATTAAATCAATCGTATTACTACAACTTGATGAAAATGAGACAATTTTGCTAACTAAAAGAATGTTGAAAGGTAAGCTTAAATAATTGCAGAAAGTAAATGAATAACAACGCTAAGTATTAGAACTGAATAGTGAAACTTATATAACTATAATGAACAGAAAATTGTTAAATTACTGGAGTGATCAGCGCAGCTTTGAAGATGAAATGAACAGCGCAACAACATGCTGGAAAAAAGTAGTGAGCTCTGTTAAGAAGGAAATGAACAACAACGCAATTTAAGTACAGTATATAAAACAGATCAGTTCATTCAGTCTAGAAATACCAAGCAGTAAAATTACATGATTACGATAAGTAGAAATAAAATCAAACCATCACACAATAAAGATCATGAAATAATTGTAGAGGAATGGCAAGTGAATCCACCGGGGTTGGGCCCTTAACCACCAGTGATCACTGCCGGTAGTGCTTCAGAAGATGTGAAGGAATAATAACTCTGCTTATATATTGATCATCAAATCGAACAACATTACATTAAGTTGTGTCTTCTCAGTAGTGAGAGTCTGCAAATAAAATTACAGTTCAAAATAATACTCGTTCCATCTCTCTCTCCCCCTATCCTATCCTATTCCATCATGGGTAATCCATCATCACTCTTGAATCTCTAATTCTACATCCTCAATTCCATCATTCGAATCTTAAAAGTCCTTCTGAAGTCATCCTCCTCTGTGATCTCTGTTTTCATTTAAATAGAGAGATCAGAGAGAAGTTACAATAAAGATAAGTAAAACATGATTTGTATTACAAAATTGGATTGTTTCCAACCAATTGATCAATAAGAAGATATATTTCCATTCATCTCTTAACAAAAGCAAGACGAATTTGGCTTTGCAGCTGAGATTTGGAGGAAGGTCGCAACAACAAATCTGAGAAAATCGTGCTCAAAGAACCCTGTGTTTCTCTCAGTACAAGCCGAATTTGGGAAATCCGTTCTCTAATAAAGTTAACTGGGTCCGTTCTGGACAAAACCCATGTTCCAGATTTTCTAAATTCTTCTTCATTTGCTCAGAATCCCAACCACAAAACTGTCACTTCTTATTCCAACGAATTTCTGAGTTGGCAGATTTAATGGTCAAATCTTCAGTCTAGAAATTATCTTGGAGGTTAAAAATGGTAAATAATGTATCAACTAATTTATTGAAACTATCATTGATAAAATAATTCATAATCATAAATTTATTAGAAATAAAGGAGAATAAATAATATCCTTCCATAAGATCATAAATCATTTATAAAATGGATTTAAATGATAAATTATAAGAAATGATATGATGAAGAATAGTCGAAATGGGAGGGATAAGTGTTCAAAAATGATAATAATAATGGCATATTAACGGCCCAACATACCCCCACACTCAATATGTTTCATGTCCTCATGCAACGAAATCTGAATATATTGCATGTCTTCATGCAACCTAAAGAAAAAAACCATGTGTTAACCAAGCAATAAAAAAATATGTTCATCTCAGCTTATGAAATGGATAGAACAAATGAATTCTTCCTCACTTAATGAATATTTAATTTTAGCAATCTTTGATGAAGGCATAGCAACTTTTACATTGACGTTCAAATTATGTGCATATGAAGTTGCAGCAAAATATGATATAAATGACAACAACCTTCATTAACAATTTTCCCAAAAACTACAAACCAGCTTTTGTTGAAATGTGGCAAGTAAGTTTATAATATATGAATGCCTTTATGATCCAAAAATCGGACTGTTTTGATGCATGGATCATGAAATATAAACAAAATGGCTGTAGGTGAGAGTGCATGATTTCCGAAATTTTATGAACCAATTTATCTTGAATTTATCTAGGTATGTGTATTGTAATAGTATGTCTGTGTTTCCTAGAGATCACAAGAATGGAGTTCATAGTTTTAAAAATATTATGGAAATCAATTTCTACACTGAAATTGTATGACTAAAATTGCATGCCTTAAATGAGAAAGAAAATAGAAAACATCCATCGTGCGTAGCAATTCCTCCCCCTCTTTGAAAAATTAGCATGCCCTCATGCGATGCTAGAAAACAAAGAGAGGTGGTTGCTACTATCTGTTGAATTCTATGCTTGGTGTAAAACAACATGGAATAAGGGAGGTGTTGAGAATGAATAAGAATATAAATGGATGATAAAGAATATGAATGACATGGTCATAAAAAAAAGAAATAAATGAAAGTGACACTCCCCCAAACCGAAAGATGGTATGCCGCTGAAAAATGGGAAGTGGTAAAAACTATGAAATAAAGGATGATAAATAATGCTCAAAATGGATTTGCATGAAATTCTCCTAAATTTGTAAGAAATCAAAAAATTATGCTATTTTACCTCCAAAATAAAAATGTTGAATGACATATATGTATTGGCAGTTGTTGAAGCTAATGTTGGCAAAGTTGGTGCTAAAGGTGATGCAAAAGGTGGAATCCAGGTAAGCACATAATGTCTGAAGAAGTGTTCATGTTCACGAGGTGCTCGAACCTCTTCTGTTAGTGGAAATCATGTGGTTATACTGTGAATAGAATTCTACCCTGCATACTTGTTGTTCTTCTGTAAACAAATCATACTTGTGCATACAATGTTCTTGAATCCATAGTGTTAGTATTGAATAGCAACAGATAAGATGCATGCAAAATTTCAATTAGAAAAACATATGTATACATGCAATATTAATATGTTGTCAAATCAACAAGGTATGGCAAAGTGCAGTAATCATATCGCATGCAATCCTATAATGCATACATTTCCCCCTCCAATTGGAAAAGGGATCCCATGACCATAAAGCATATGAAAGTTGTTGTGCTGACGGCAAGGCAATGGAATGAACAATATATCAGTAAATGAAGCAGAGTACACTTATCAATAATAAGACGGTGGAAGTTATGGTTATATTGAGAGAAAAGTGTGTAAAGATAGTTATGAATAAGAGATAGGACGCTTTGGATTGATGATAGTTTATGCAAAACAAAAAAGGACAACAATATGCTAAAAGGATGCTTTGCTAACGGTATTCTAGCTAAAAATGATGTGATTGATCGTAAAAAAATTTCTCATGCATAAAGGTTCAAAACAGGGAAAAAGTTAAGGAAATAACTTCTCTGATAAAAAGAAAATAAGAAAAGGGTATTATAATAATAATTGACGAAAAGATATAACTTCAATACCATAAGTAGAGCTGTTGCTGCCAGCAGGCATCCATAGCCTCGGCAGGGTTGCTTTTTAATCCATATGAGCCAGAATCCTCAATTTATAACTAGAGAGTTTCAGTGCTGTTCTACAGAAGAGATCAGTGTGCTGATGTGGTAACCAGATAACCACACTGCCATTCACTAGGATGTAGCAAAAGTGATCAGGCCGACTCGTGATGAGACTTCATGTTCCAAGGATAATTTGGCTATCCAATGGATCATAACCCTGGTGTTGTGGCCATAATGGGAATGTCACTTTGTTACAACCTTATGAACATGGTAGGCTGGCTCATAATGAGACCCCCTATCCTCTGTCTGCAAACAAAATTTTGTTGTTATTACATATTTTTATGATAAAAGGAGGGAGGCTCAATACTCCTTAAGAGTAGGGATGGTGGAAGAAGTTGAACATGTCAATAAATATATATAT
>APFE031043050.1:1260-15071 GCA_000404065.3 Pinus taeda
TAAGAGGAAGTGGTTTTCATCCTCGATGCTCCTATTCTCACAAATATGGCAGATCCTTTCTATCCATGGCGTTTTAGGAACTACCCAGCAGCCAGTTTCACTATGGAGCTCATGAGAATTCGTTCTAATCTTTGCTATATTAATTTTCTTTTTTGAGCTAGTTAGAATAGAGAGATACTTTTGATCTTCAAGGGTGGGGTTGATGACCTTCTGATAATAACTTAATTTTCTTTTAGACGCTAAATCTTTCTCACACCATAATTTCTCTTTGAACTTAGAAGTAACAATATCTTTAATGTTATTTATGTTTTGCAAAACATCGTTCTCATTGATCGCCCAATAGTTTAACCAGACCTTTGTGTCCTTATGCCATCCTCGGTTAAGCCTTAGGTGATTTTGGCTGGAATTTAAAGCTAGCTTAGGAAGTCTATGATTGTCTATGTTATTGAGCTTGTGCTTGTATATCAGAAATCTGAGCATAGCTAGGCTCTCAATAGAAGAAAGGCCTGCTTCTATCAGGAGAATAGGATATGGTGTATTACTTTTAATTTTTAGGTTATAAGTTATAAAATGCTTCTGGATTTGCTCAATACTTCTCCATGATTCTCTGGAGATGCTGCAACCCCAAACCTCACAGCCATATAAGATAACAGGAGTGACTAAAGTTTTAAAGAGGAACTTCCTTTTATCCCACATTACGAGGTTTTCTGCTTTACAATTATTTTCAAGACCAAAATAAGCTTTCCACCCCCCATTAATCCTTTTCTCAATGATATGGTTCCAGTTGAGCTTGTGATGAATATCAATTCCTAGGTACTTGTAAGAATACACTTCCTCCAAGTTATTATTGTCATACATAAAATTAGCGTAAGTTTCCTTCTTAGATTTGATAATCATAACTTTTATTTTGTCAGTGTTAACCATCATACCCATGGTAGAGCAGAAACCCTTAAGAAGCCTGAGTTGCTTATCAAGATCAGACGGGCACCTTGCCAAAAGAACAATATCATCCGCATAGAGAAGAAGGATGACGACTATCCCAGCTAAGATCGTGCCATCACATCCTACTTCCTCTAAATAGCCTTCGAGCTTATCGATATAAATGCCAAATAGGGTAGGGGAGAGGGGGCAACCTTGTTTAACTCCGATGTTGCACTTAATATCATTAAACCACCCCTCATTTCTCTTTAGCTTGGAAATTACATTCTCGTATAACCTTATAGCGGCAACTCTCAACTCGAGAGGAACCTTTAGCTCTTCTAATCTATTCCAAAGGTTGTATCTAGGAACCATATCGAAAGCCTTTCTAAAGTCCACAAAGCAGCAAAATAAATTGGATTTATCATTCCGACATTCCTCCGCAATGATCCTAAGCGTAACGAGGTGGTTATCATAATAAAATGGGACCATGAGGGGTACTAGCCTACATAACAATATAGCAATAGAAATGTAATCACTCAACATATAGGGCTTAAAAATGGCTTTTCAGGTTAATATAGGGCTTAGAAAACATGTACTTGGTAGTGAGATTGTATACAAACATAATAATGTAATATAATATTAATTTTGTTGATATTTTAGTTAAATATTATTTGTATTGGATTATATATTTTTATTATTTATCCTGATGTTTTTGAAGTGGAAGTGAAAAAAATTGGAGTCAATTTGCATGGTCATTTTAATAGTGGGTTCCACTTTGAAGAATTGGGGTGTGAAGAATTAGAAGTTGGTTGGCTGTACAAGTCACTGACATTAGTTATGCTATGAACCTCCTCATGGAGGCCCTAAAAGTAACGATTGGAATTGTAGAAGATGGAGGCTCTAACTTAGAGGTCAATTTGGAGGGAAATTTGGGAGATCATGAAGACCCATAAAACGAGTCAAGGAAGGAAGCAAAGAAAGAGAAGTTCAGTTCAATTTTCCTTAACTATTCATAGTACCTATTCAAGATGGAAGCAAAAGTGGATATAAATGAACACCAAAGTGAGATAAATGCATTAAAATTGATCATAGGTTGTTGAAAATAGAATTTTATTTTAGGATTCACTATATTATACTAAAATTAGAGGGACATGTTCTAACCTTATGGGAAAACCATTAAAAAATAGTTAAGATTGAGGATGATTCACTAGTGACTAGGTGGGAGGATGTTAAAACCCTCATTATATCCCAATTATAACCTATAAAGTATGCATAGGACCAATGGATCTAACTACATGATATCGATCATAAGACGAATGAGATTAAATATCATCATAATACATAGAAATAAAGTGAATAAGGACAATGATTTGGCAATATATCCACTCTTTATTAGGCATACAGAAAATGGAAAATAAAATAAAGAGGATTATAATATGGTAAAATCTAATTCTTTATTAAATGGAATACTCTTTTACATCTACATCATGAAGGGAAAATGTGTTCTTTTACAAATAAAGTGCTTTTCTTAGTACATATGAATCTTCACCTAGGAGACATGCACTTTCATTATTATTATTTTTATTTATTTTCAAATACCGTAGATAAATACCATGGGTTACAAAAAACTATGGGTGAATACTATAAACTGCTAATAGTAAAAAGTAATGAATTATTATATATGATAAAAATTATTATGATCCTTGTTATGCAACCAACTCACAAAATAGAAGAAAAGATAGAGAAATGACTTCAAAGTCAGCCTCTTTGAGGGGTAACTTCCTTTACATTACACAAAAGAAAAATTCTTGGATGATGCAAATGAAAAAACCTCCTTTCTATATATAGGAGTCTAAGGGGTCACAATATAATTAAAGTCGACATAACAATAATAATATAAGGGCACTACAATAAAAATAAGGGCTACTATGAGAATAGTAATGGGGGAATAAGTAGTCTTATAGAGACCTAACAATCACACAATTATATTTTCTCCACTTTATTATGATTTATTTTATTTTCTTCCACCTTACAAATATTATGGGGGGTTACCATGGTTTACCGCAACCATGGGCTTGTAAACCTCCATGGCTTCGCTAAACCTCTAATGGTAAAACAAGTATTGACCATGGGGATTCACCGATATCCTCCTAGAACAATACTCCCCCTTTGAAAGTAGTGGGTCCCATAGCATCATGTGCCCTCATTAGAAGCTTCTACTAAATATGGCTCCTGGTGAACCTTTTCACTTGGTGAAGAATATGTCTTGATTTGACAACTAGATCGAGTTGTATGTTCTATTGGAAGGTATCCTTCATCTTTCTGTCCATGATTTTATCCAATGTAGGAAACAAACTTTGTGATGGGGATGTTTCCCGTCATTTACCCATGCTAAAACAATAGGTACCTCATTATGTACCATCATGATTACAATCTTCCACAAGCTAATGGATGGAAGGGTTTTGTGTGGTTAACTGATAATGGTGTATTTGTGGATGACCCATAACCATCATGATTACAACATTCCAAGTGCCAATGAAGAGAATGTTTTTGTGTGTTTAACCCATAATCATGGGTTTGTGGATGAACTATAACTGAGTTGGCAATTGAAATCTTGGAGAAGGGTTTTGTAGAGAAACATGGATTATTGTAGAAGTCATGGAATCTCTAGGGGTGACGTGTAAACCCATTTTTTTTTTAATGTTGCATACCAATGGATGTGGTGAATCCAAATAAGGATTCCCTTATAGTGTCTAATGAAGGTACACGTGTAGAAAAACCACATAATGCTTATGGACCAACTTTGATACTTGCAATGTATGACCCAACAAATGGACATTGAGTGTGCCAAAATAAGGTTTGAGGTTGTTGCAAAAAAATTAAATCAAAATATGCTTCAAACCATGGTTCCCATGGAGTGGTAAGCGATTTTGATACAAATTATTTGTATCATAAGAGGAATGAGATTAGATTTCATCATAATACATAGAAATAAATTAATGAAGGAATACTAATATGGCAAGAATTCCATTGTTTACTAAATATTTAGAAAATAGAAAATAAAATAAAGAGAATGATAATATTGTAAAATCCAACTCTTTATTGAATGGAAAAATATTTTACGTAGACAACATAAACGGAAACCGTGTCCCTTTATAAATGAAAGGATTGTATATACAATACATATGAGTCCCTTTTCACCTAGGGGTCATGCACTTTTATTATTTGTTTTATTTTGAAATAAACACTAACAAATGATTGTACATGGTAAAAACTTATTATGATTGTACAATTAAATTTTCACCACTTTATTAGGATTTATTTTATTTTGTTTTCTTCCACCTTAAAAATATCATGTGAGGGTACCTTGGTTTACCAAAACCTCGACCTCGTAAACCTCCAATGGTAAAACAATTATCGACCAATTTGATTCACCAATATCAACCTGGATCATGAAACTACTTTAGGTAGAGTTAGGGGAAGAGTGTATAGGATTACATCAATCAGTTTAGGAAGATGGTCATCATGTTGGTTATCGCTCTCAAGAGACTAGATGTACTCTCAACGTATCTATAGGGTGTATACAAGCATTGACAAGAGCAAGTTATGATTTTAATTCCAAGAATAGTTGAATAGGAATGCATATAAGAATAATATATAAAAAGCATCGGCTAAAATAAAGCGTATCCAAGTGGTTAAAAGTAGAAAGAGAACCAAGAAGATTCTAAGGAGTGGAAGAAGAAGTGGAAAGGGGGAAAGGATAGGGAGACAATAACCACTGTACATCAATGCAATGATCCTAGTGACCATTCTAAACATTGCTATACTGATGCTCACATTAAGGAGAAGTGAAAAAAACTAAATCTAGAGTTGAACTCAAATAACCACAAGAAGACTAATCTAGGTGGATATTGGTGGCTACCCACCTCTTTCACTATTTCAATGGATCTCGATCTTCCTGAGAATTTTTATATGAATTTTGGGTCCCTAACTTCCAGGGCTATTTTTGGGACCTAAATGATGTCTTTTGGAAATTTAGGGGGCAATGGGTTGCCATGAAATCCCCTAGCCTTAGGTAAAAATTTTAGTCCTTGAATAGTTATATTAAATGAGCTATCATGCACCAAAAATAGATATTGTATGCAATAGTTGAGCCCTTGAGAATTTGATTTACTAATTAACCACCTTGTGGATCACAAACCTTTTGGTGTTTTGTACCTCTAGGGTTCCATATTTATGTTAAAATTCCATTCTTTCAACTACTTGTAATAGCTTTTATGAATGAGCATAGTTGTAGTCTCTGTCTATTTAGAGATAACTACCACTATTCTTACCAGTTTATGTTCTAGAGTATCATGCTATTACATTTATTTATAGATGTTTGGTTTTCTATTATATTACTCCATGTGTGTTTCATTTCATTTCTTACCTTTCAATTTATTCCTTGTACAACTTAGATAAAATTAAAAGGGAAATATTATTTTAGAAACAAATTCAAAAAATCAAGTGGAAAGCAGCTTTGATGCAGATGGGAGTATTTTATGCACATTAGTGGAAAAAAAGGTGAATTTAAGTAGCCTTCATCACCAATAAGTGAAGGATATGACCAAAATATTTCACGTTAATATTATTGCGAAGAAGACCAAAACATATGCTCTATTCAACTCATATTGATAAGTTAATCGTATAGTTGTAGATCTAGTCAAAAACTTGGATTTGAGGTTCTTGATAGTCCAATTCCATATCCACTAGGATGGATAAACAAGGATCCAAAGATTATGGTAACAAAAATACTTCAAGATAAATTTTTCTATTGACAAAATATAATTGGATCTAGTACCAATTGATGCATGTGGAGAAAAAGGACTTCACCTTGTTGACCAATATATTATCATATTCATTCATAAAGGTGGGTTTAAAATTGTGAAAATAGATTTAATATATTTTAGGTATTGTGGGGATGGGGGAGGGGGAATATGGGGTAGATGGGGTAGATGGGGTAGATGGGATTTATAGGTATTATGGGTATAAAATTGTATATTTGGTAAAAATAGGGTATATATATTAAAAATAGGGGCTATTTTTATTAGAAAGATGTATTGGGAGGGGACTTCTACAAAATGATTTTTAAGAGATATTTATCAATATCTAATTAAATTAGAGGTATTCTTTAATATCCAATGAATGTAGTTGCTATGACATATATTGAACAAGTGGAGACCTTGTGATGTGGAGTCATGTTTGGGAATCCATACATGTATTTTAGGGATGCAATCGTCATGTGGAGAGCTTGCTAGCTTCACTTGATAAAGGAAGGAATCCTTCGTCATCAACACACAAAAAAATTCCAACATTTCACTGGTAATTTCCAACCAAACCAATAAGACATTCAGTTCTAGAAAGAAATATGGTTTACTCTTACTTAAGAAAAATTACTTTAGTGATGAGTCAATATGGGCAAAGCCTATCAATGGAGGGGTGTACTAAATAACAAAAACATCAAGTGAAAGGGTTGCTATAGGCATATGAGGGAGTGTTCTAGGAGCCTAAAGGGATACCATCCGAGAGGAAAGTGGAGCAAAAAATAGAATTGTTTATAGATTCTCCATTACCAAATATTGGGTTGTATAGGCAGTCTAGTTTGGAAAAAAATGAAGCAAAGAAGTAGTCGCAATAATTATTCAAGCAAGGTGTGAATCGACCAAGTACCTCACCTTGTGGGTTAGACATCGTAATTATACTAAAGAAGGATGGGATTTGATAAATGTGCATAAATTACAAATATTTTATTATGATTAAGAAAAGGAGCCCCTTATCTAGGATTGATGATCTATTAGATTAGTTGTACAAACTACTTCACTAAGCTAGATTTAAAATCAAGGTATCACTAGGTTTGATCCAAGGCAGAAGACACTTGGAACACTACCTTCAAAACCAAACAAGGTTTTTATGAATGGTTTATCATACCATTTGGTTTATGCATTACACCAACTATGTCTATGAGACTAATGAATTATGTACTATGGACTTATCTAGATTCATTTATTATATTTTATTTGGCTGATATATGAGTTTACAATTCTACCTATGATGAGCACATCTCACACTTGATATAGGTGTTAGAGACTTGAATAAGTACCAATTACTAGAAAATTTCAAGAAATGTGATTTTTCCGAGTAATGTTTGGTGTATTCGGGGCATGTAATTTATGGAGGTGAGCTTCAAATATATTCTTTGAAGATGGAGGTCATCATGAAGTGGTTGGTCCCTACAAAAATCTTTGAAGTTAAGAGTTTTGTTGGGGAAACATGGTACCTACAAAAGTTAATATCTTTATTTTTAGTAGTAGATGAATAACTCTATGCCATTACAAGGAATGGTAAGTATTTGTAGTGAGGGAAGAGTCCACAAAAGACCTTTGAATAATTGAGAAATAAAATTAGTCAAGCACTAGTTCTCACATTAACAAACTTGCATAATCCCTTTAAAGCATAGATGGATTCAAGTGGGTATGCCATGGGACCAGTATTGATGCAAGGAGGAGGCTTGTATTCTATCATTCTAAAGTATTTCATGAGCGAGTTATAAAATAATCTACATATGCTAATGAGTTCTATTCCCTAGTACATGTTATCAAAATGTGGAGACATTATCTAATGGGAAAAGAAACCATCATCCACACAGACCAGGCCAAATGCTATAGTATCTATAGGAATAATGTGAGCTACAATAAGCTAAACACTAAAAGTGGATGGGGTTCTTATAGTAGTTTCATTTATTTATCAAGTACAAGAAGAAAAACACAAACAAGTTATCCAACATGCTTTCAAGACCACTCACATAAAAAATTAGAGCTTTGGGAACTATGAAACACATGAAACATTTTACCCATGATGCATATAGATAAGCATGGAAAAAATATGGGGACTTGAAGGAGGTGCTTCTATAGCTGTAGGGATAGATTTATGTACACAATGGTGAGGAAAAAGCTAACTATCATCTCCAAAATGGGTTACTCTATAGGTTGGACAAGCTTTGTGTTCCTAATGGTGAGTGACTACAACTTATTATAAAGGCTCACACCTCTAAGGTTGTAGGGAATTTTGGTGTTGGCAAGATTTCTTCCAACTTATAAAGGTACATGTACTAGCCCATAGTATAATAATATGTATCAAGGTACATTATAGGCAATATAAGTTTTTGTGCCAACAATCCCAATAATAGGAAATATGGTCTATATCATCCATTGTACCCATTTTTCCTTAGGAAAATATTTCCATGGGTTTTGTGGGAGATTCACCGACAAATAGGATGGGACATGACAACTTGTTTGTGGTGGTTGACAAGTTCAATAAGATGTGCATTCTCGTGCCTTGTAAAAATTTCATTAAAAGGCATGAAGGGCCAAACTTTCTTCTTTAATAGGTCTACGTTCACTTTGGGATACCAAGAAGCATCATTTCAGATATGGACACTACATTTCAATGCATTTAAGACTATGTTTTAGAAGAATATGGACATGAAGTTGAAGAGCTCTATAGCATTCCATCCATAGATATATGGGAAAACATAAGTAGTTAACAAACATTTGGTTTAAATTTTGAGGGGTTACAATAAAAAGCATCCAAACACTTTGGATGGAAACCCAATTTATATATAGTACGCGTGTAGTACTCATAATCTATATATAGGGTACTATATGTGATGGAACTAGAGAAAGAGGAGATGAAAATAAATTCACAACATCATTCAATCCAAACTCTACCTTCTTGCATTCAGTTCCAAGATTTTGATTTGTCTTTGGATTTAACTATTGTCCCTTTGGGAGACAAAGTCAATTTACACAGGCAGGTGGGAGAGATGTATAACGAAATCAACAAGCACCATATGACCATTGACAAGACTCAAACCTATATAGAGAAAATATCTGAAAAGGTAAATATGGAGAAGATCAAGTCCCATGCGATTTTTCAATAGAAGGAATTATATAAAGAGTTGATCATGAAGATGGGGGTGGATCCCAAAGGATAAAGTAGCGGTGGTAGGTGTCTTACAGGCAACTCAGAAAGAGAATCTGGAGTTAAGACGACAATTGAATATGCCTAGGGGCGAGCACATTAAAACTCCTAAGTTGATCTAAAGCGAAAAGGAGCAAGAGGCTTTAATGCAAGAGCTAATCGAGAGAAAGAACATAGTTATTTCTTTAGAGTTGACAATGGCCGATTTACAAAATAGAATTGTTTCTCATGTTTGCACAATACTAGTGCCTAAAGACCCACTAATCTCCTGACTCAGGCATTAACCGAGCTGCAATGGTCTGAAAGGTATTTATTGAAGGGTTAGAGTGACTTATATGCCACCAGAGCTCAAGTAGCTCAGAAAGAGAAGTTGTTCCAAGCATCGATTGAAAATACATAAAAGCTCACTGGGGATCTACAGAGTGCCACTCAAGAAAATAAGGAACTAAGGACCTGGCTCAAAGGAAATCTGGTCTCATTGAGACTAGGTAGTTGGTCTGGGACAAGATCAATTACGAGATCAACCTAAGATGGGAACAAATAGCTTTTCTACAGGATCAAAAGAAACTCAGTGCCAAATATGCCCCTTCTCTCCTAAATGGAAAACATGCAAGCATCACCAAATCTCAATATGCTAAGAAATACATACATTTCCTAATTGAGAGGTCAATTGAGGAGCTGAGGCCACTAGATATAGAAAAAAATGAATGTGATGGTAGAAATTTCAAAGGTTATTTCAAAGGAAGAAGCGAGAGCTAAAGCGGAATAGATCCTCACAAGGCTACAAAAGGAGGTGAAAGCTTTTGATGACAAGTTCAATAAGCTCCTTGAAGCTGGGTTACCTAACTTGTGGGGGCCAAATGGAGAGTTTTTCACACAAGAGCTATATAACCAAAAAATGATCGAGATCAAAATCAGGACTGGAGTAGCTGACGAGAGAACGCTGGTCCTCAAAGGAACAACCATAATGAATTTCCTTGAGAAATAATTTCACCTTCTTGAGATGGTTAAAAGTACATTTCAATGCAAATTGGATTATGTAGGGGGGATCCATCTCAGGCTCCATTATATACATTTTAGATCTATCACTCCACCTCCTCCAACCATGTGGCAAAAATGCGAATAATTTTCCAAACCCCCACTATTTCAGATGGTTCATCCATGAGTTCCAACTAGTTCTCACTAAGCATCAAAATCATCTCGTTGTTCCTGAAAGGTTACTCTTAATGTGTTAGGTATGGCCTTTTTATTTAACTTTCCAGTTATTTTTACTCTATCCTTTACTATGTTTTTTGGCAAGACATTTTATTATGATTAGAATGGTCATACTCTCGTGTATGCTATAATTTTGATATGTGATTTTTGTAATGATGGAAAAATCAAGAAATAATATTTCTTTAATGACATATGTTTAAAGGTCTTTGTATATATATGATCTCGACAAATGAAGACAGGTTCATAATTCTGGAAAGAAAAATCTATGTTATTTTTGGGAACGTTATGCTTCTTTGAAGGATGTATTACTCAGATTATTAATGAAAAATCTATGGTGATTCCTTCGTTCCAGGATTAAAATATGTCTTCTCTGTTTAAACTTCATAATGTTCATGTTCCTCTCACGTTCCATGTTATATAGTTTCCATATATGCTTCTTTCTTTCTTACAGATTCATTTGAGTTAACATGTTAGCACTAATTCCTGTATGAGTCTTTGGAAACTAAATATTTAATTGTGCTATGTGAATAGTTTCATCCATTCCTTTGAATATTCATCATGTCTTTCTAAATCCAGAGAAGTGTGGAATTCTAGATATTTCGAGCTCTACATGATGGGTTACTTCCTCTCTCTCTTTCTTCTTTTGTATTCAAACTAAAGTAATTGATCTATAATTCCTTGAGTTGTTGGAATCCTTGATTTCTCATTTATGCTGTTGAGTATCATGTATATATGAATGTACAAAGAAATCATGGATTATGTCTTTTTTCGATGATTAAAGCAACTAAATTCTCTTGGCAATAAAAGTTATAAGTGATGTCTCTATTCTTTGAATAACTATCAGAGAAACATCAGATCTAGACATTCTAGGCATTGGTCTCTTAGCAATCAGAGGTTGTCGCTAGAATTGAAAACACGTAGCTTGAAGAAGAATTTGTATCCATCACAAAAAATATTAAGCATATGTTGAGAAGGTGTTTGTAGGAATTTACAGGGTAAGTTCCTCAGACAGAACACCAAAAGGACACCGCTCACAAACAGATCACAGATCAATACACCAATATTTTGACGTGGTTAAAACCCTCAGAGAGGGAAATAGTCCACGGCCTGCGCCAACGTGGCTACTACAGGCAATTTATTAATAAAAGAATGAAAATTTACATAAGCTTCTCTCATGCACGGTTAACCTACAAATGACCCTCCGTGCGCTTTAAATAGAATTCATGGACCAATCGGGTGTCAAGCCACGGATCAAGTGTCGGTAATACCGAGGAGAGAATGAACCGTCGGATCACTACATATCGTGACCGTCGGATTGTAAGTTACAAATGTACATAGTAAAGAAACACACTTTACCTAACTCTATACCAGACCAAGTTATACTTAACTATTCCTACGTGTTGGAATATCCTAACATCCCCCCTTAAGAACAACTTGGGATAGGATTGAAGGATTTACAAATATGACACAATAGGAGAAGGAAGGAGGCACTAGAGCCTATCCCCCCTTAGTGACAACTTCCTGAACTCCAAGCATATATCGAAGTTTAGTGAACTTCGCCTCTGTGAGAGCCTTTGTGAAGATGTCTGCAACTTGATCATCTGTTGAACAATATTTCACTTCAAGAACATGGTCAAGAATGAGCTTTCTGATGAAGTGCATGTGTAGTTCAATGTGTTTGCTGCGCTGATGCTGAACTGGATCTTGGCAAAGCTGAATGGCACTTTGATTATCACAGCAAAGTGTAGTCGGATGTTGTTGCTGAAAACCAAACTCTGATAGGATCTAACGAAGCCACAAGATTTCCTTACTAGCCTCTACAACACTACGATACTCTGCTTCTGCTCAAGAAAGAGAAATGGCAGCCTGTTTCTTGCAAGCCCATGTAATAGGTCCTGAACCAAGAGTGAACACATAACCA
This sequence comes from Pinus taeda, assembly GCA_000404065.3. Lineage (NCBI taxonomy): Eukaryota > Viridiplantae > Streptophyta > Pinopsida > Pinales > Pinaceae > Pinus > Pinus taeda. Next base: position 13,337 of record APFE031043050.1, read on the forward strand.
ACAGTAGACTTCCGATCATCAGGGTCACCAGCCCAATCGGAATCAGTGAAACCAACCAATAGAGGAGATACTTCAGCACTGTAATGAATAATTCCAAACTGAACTGTACCGCGAACATAACAAGGTATTCGTTTAGCTTCTTTCCAATGACTTTCCCGTGGGGTTTGCATAAACCGAGCAACAAGGCCAACAGCAAAGGAAAGATCAGGACGAGTATGGGTTAAATACAAAAGTTTTCCTACAAGTTGACGGTATAAGGTAGCATCAACTTCAGGGAAGTACAAGTGACTGAAAGTTTGACTCCAGACTGAAAGGGAGAAGGAGCTTGCTTACAATCTTCCATGTGAAAAAAGCGTAGAAGATCACAAGCATACTTGGATTGGGAGAGGAAAATACCTTCCTTGGATTGCAAGACTTGAAGACCGAGAAAATAATGTAAATGTCTTAAGTCTGTCATTTCAAACTTCTTTTTAAGGCTGGACTTCACATGGTTAATAAGGTTGGGATCACTACCAATGAGGATAAGATCATCAACATAAAGAACAAGAATGATAAGAGACTTGCCCTCCTTCTTGGTGTAGACAGTATGGTCAGAATGACACCTAGAAAAGCCAGATTCTAAAAGAAAACTATTCATTTTGGCATACCAAGCCCGAGGAGCTTGCTTGAGACCATAAAGGGATTTCTTAAGACGACATACAAGGCTGGAGTCTGTTTGTATAAACCCAATAGGTTGTTCCATGTAGATTTCTTCATGCAAGTCCCCATGCAAGAAGGCAGAATTAACATCCATTTGATGGACTTCCCATTTGAAAGAGGCAGCAAGGGAAAGAACAAGGCGGACAGAGTTCATTTTGGCAACGGGGGAAAAGGTTTCAGTATAGTATAGTCAATGCCTTCAACTTGTGAAAATCCCTTAGCAACAATATGAGCTTTATGTTTATCAACTTTCCCATCTGGTCCATACTTGGTTCTGTAAACCCATTTGCATCTAACAAGTTTTCGTCCCTTTGGTAGAGGAACAAGATCCCACGTATCGTTTGCCAATAATGAACGATATTCTTCATTCATAGCTGCATCCCAATCTGGATGGCCTGAAGCTTCTGCAAAGGTGTCAGGATCATAATTTGCTGAGACTTGAGCTAATAAAGAAGAGGCTCTTTCGAACTGAGAACGTGTACGGCACTGATCTGTAGGATCACCGACAAGATCACCTGCTGCATCCCGAGTAGCACGGACCCATTTTGGAAGTGAAGGAGCTGAAGGAGGATCCTGAGAAGGTGGGGGAAGATTGTCATCCTCGCTGTCATCATCTAAAGAAGAAATATGTTCAAAAGTAGAAGAGATAGAGAGAGGTGGCACATTCGCCGAACTAGGCTCGTAGGCCGATATATTTTCATCAAACTTTACATCTCTTCTAATGATAATATTTTTGGACTTAAATGGAATAAGTCTATATCCTTTTACATCTTCAAAATATCCAACAAAAATACATTTTCACTCTTAGGTTCTAATGCTTTATGTTTCTCATCTAGAATATGGGTCCATGCTTCACTTCCAAAAACACGAAAGTGACTCACATCTGGTTTAATTGAGCTCCATGCTTCTTCTGGAGTGATGTTCTTTAAAGCTTTAGTAGGAGTGTTAGTATGTAATTTGCACAGTTAATTGCTTCTGCCCAATAGTTAAGACTAAGTTCTTTAGATTGAAGCATACAATTAGCCTTTTCCTTTAA
>APFE031043065.1:0-55000 GCA_000404065.3 Pinus taeda
TCAACAATACTGAATCCGAGACACACAATCGTATTGTGCTCTTTGCCTTCCGATCGAACTTCTTCCATTCTTCATCGGTCACTCCCGTTGGTTTAGTACCGGATCTACCGCGATCCACTGATCTTTATCCACCAACAGATCCTCCATCTTGAGTTTCCACAACTCAAAACTCTGACCATTGAACTCCTCAATCTCTATCTTTCCGCTGCTCGCCATCTTCTTTCACCACCAGAATCGATCTCGCAGATCTCCACTGAACAGGGTCTACCACAGGCCCGAGCGAAACCCCTCAGCAACAAAGGCGTCCCCTTGAAGCCAAAACAGCTCTGATACCAAATGTAGGTTTTAACCCCGTACAAAAATTACCTCCATACGAATTCTAAATCACAATAAAAATGCGAGAGCATAACCCATAAAACACATATACACAGAGATTTCCCACTGGATCTCAAAATCGAGACTACCAGCTTGATTTTTCCTTATATTCCTTTCAATGTTACAATACATATTTATACATGCCGAAGCATCCAATACCATGGACCGAAAACCATCGCATCCAAAACCATGGACTGAAAACCACAGGTAGGTTCACCCAATCTAATATAGGGTCCCAACACAACCCAACACAAAAAACACCCAAAAAGTGCCCTCATTACCATTTTTTTTGCCACACAAGAAGCAGTCTTGGGAGAATCAACTTTTGGAGGGGAAAATAAGCTCCAAATCAGAAAAATCAAATTGTTCCAGAAATTAGGCAGGCAGCACTTTCGAACAAGCCAACATGCACCTGATTTGGACACTAGGAAGACCTAGAAAACTAGCCCTGAAAAAGCACTGCGCATTAAACTGATTTTGCCAGTTTTACTTAAATTTCCAGATTTCACCTAGTTTTCTCTACAGTTGACTTTTTCTTGCCCTCTTGGTAAAATTAGGATGGTAAAATGATGTATTTGATGTAAATATGGATGAAAAACACCTCATAGGATAGATACATCAAGTTTCAAGTGGTTTTGATGATGAATGAATTGGTTTCCTTGGTTTTAGAGGCAAGGTGTTCCACTACCTACTTTTGTGTTCCTATTTTAGATATGGTTGAAACCACCCCTCTTCTCATGGATTCAACCCTTGATAGCTAGCATGAGTTTTTTTATGCCTATATTATGTACTTTCTTAGTCATTTGTAAAGGTTGGACTTTTGTAGAAGTGTGGGACTCATTGAACATTTGTATTAGCAGTTTGGCAAGGAATAAAACCAGGTTTCACAACTATTTTTGTAGGATTTTTGTGACAGTGAGTTTATGTATTGTTTTCTTCTTTGTAATGAGTTTTTTGATGTTTTATATGTATCCACATCTCTCTCTTTCTCTCTCTTATACACTAATTTATAGTGCTTTGTCTTGGGAATGCATTTGGTTTTCAATATTTTCAACTGTTTGAAGAGGATTCATAGTTTTCTTTATGCCCTCCTCAACTCCCTAGCTGTCTAAACTACTATCTTAATCCTTTTCTAGTACATAAACGCTTGTCTACCTCACCCCACAGAACATGACTATATCCCTGGGCTGATTTCCCGTACTCAATCTTCCTTCTCCAATTGATCCAGCAACCAAAACCTAAAATCAAACCAGAAACCCTAATCTACTATACCTAGCCCAAAATCAGTATTCATTTTAGTCATCTCAAGCCCTAGTTGCCAATATCCTAATTGAGATTGACAAGGAGAGAGCCCTCTCCCGACCTGGTAGGGTTAGCTACCAAATTAAGCGTGGTTTGATGTTACCCTAGACTTTCCTTCCCTCAACCTGAGGTAGATTTAGGCACTAACATGGTGGCGACCATACTATGGAACGTAGTTTTATGTTCCTTAGCAAAATGTATCAATTTCAGATCTGATTGTTGATGGTGGACAACGATTAGACACAAGAAGGTTGAAATCATTCACCTGGTGACTCCAAATCAGTTTCAAGATCAGATCCAAGGACTCCACTAGAGGATGAACCTGACCAGCATTAACATGAAAGGACAATATAGAAAGATCAGGTATTCAAGTTGGAATTTCATCCAAGAAATTATGTTCTTTGTTATAAATTATTTCTTCTCTTTTCCCGAGAATGTCAAGAAGGTTTTAAAAAGTATACTGTGTTCGAGAAAAGATCCAAGACCTGCATTTGGTTCCTTCCCTTTGAAGATTGTGAATAGAAAATGTTCGCATGCCTTTGATCTTGATCAAGACCTTTCTTCTGAATTGTGTGATGACCATCTTCAAATTGATGAGCCTAAAGAGACCAAGGCTGATTCTACAGCTTCTGTACATACCCCACTACCTTGTAAAATTCTAGATAGATACAAGCCTCTGATTTTACCTCCTATATCCCATGCTTTCCCTAAAAATAATTAACTCTATCTACCAAGATTTGATGGTGACCGTGACGACATTACTGCTAAGAGACATGTATTGAATTTTGAGTCTTTTCTCAACCTTTTTGAAGTTGATGAAGAAGATGTTAGTATTAGGATTTTTTCTTTTTCTTTGCAAGCCAAAGTTAAGAGTTGGTTCAAAACCCTGCCTGATGCAAGCATCTCAGATTTCCATCAGTTCGTCAATGTTTTCCTTCATAGGTGGGTGGTCAGGCATAACCCTTTCTTGATTCTAGAAGAGTATAACCAACTGAAAAGATAGCTAGGGGAGATGGTGCAACAGTTTTCTGCCAGGTTTAACCAAGTCTATTTTTCGATGCCGGTTAATATAAGGCCTCCTCCTAGATTCATTCTCTTGCACTACCCGGAAGCCTTTGATCCAGAAATGGAGTTTTAGCTGAGAGAAAGAAACCTTGCAACACTTGAAGAGATGCAGAATAGTGCAATATATGTAGAGGCTCATTTACTGACCAGAAGGGAAAAGCTAAAGGAAGAAGAGATGAAGAACATATATCTAGAGGAATCTACATCTTTAGAGGTAAAGCTCTACATTTTTGTAAGTGCAGTGGAAGAGTTGATGCAAAAGATCATCACAAGGAATGAGTATGATGCTCAAGACCGTGGCTTGTTGATTGAAGAAGAACAAGAGGCTGATCCAAAAAATTTCATTTATTATCCCAATTGTCATAGATTTGATAATGATTGTTTTGTAGATCATCTTGGAGAAGAGATATCTGTTGATATGACATGTATGCTTGATGATGTATTTTATATTGATGATTTGCCTTAGTTTAATCAGTATGATGATGATTATGTTCTCCAAATAGAAGCTAATCTTGCAGACAAATCAACAGCTAGTTTGTGGGAGGAGGAAGTTCAATTTCCGCAGTTCGAGTACAATGATCAACCGTTGCATATTAGCTATGGAAGTGAGGAGGAAAGTGTAGAAAATTTTGAAGTAAGTGAAGGATCTTTGCCTTTTTGTTTTACTTCGTTTCAATTCATCAGAGACAACTTTCGTGCAATCAAAAATCAACTGTCAACAAGTCTTGATCTGGACCATCTTGAGGGAAATGAAAACCTTGTTCAAGACTTTTCATATCCAGAGTTGTAGCCCCTGAATTCCATTGATTGTCAAGTTGAAAATGAAGACTTGGAAGTTGGACCATATGATCAAATGATGCCAGATGATTCCGTACCATTTTGTTTTGAATCATTTCAGTTTGTGAAGGGAAAATTGCATAGTATTTCTTCAAATGAGCAACCTGTAGGAAATCATGTAATCTCATCGGAACTAATAGAAAATGGGTTGCATCAGTCTTTTGCAAATTTTCACGATCCAAAAGCTAATGTGTTGGATGATGTCTGCAGTCAATGTCCTTCTCCATTAGCTAATCATGAGCTTGGAAAAAGTATTGATACAAATTTGATCCAATAGTTGGTTTCTTTGTCATTATCAGCAGGAGTCTCATCACAAAGCTCAGATGAAAGTTTGCATTCATGGTATGAGCAGAAGCAAAGAAATCCATTGGATGAGCTAAGTCCCAATGCACATGAATTTCAAGATCCTTATGCAGTTTTTTTGGAGTCAGATAGAGAATCCATATCATTCAATGGATCTGTTTACAAGTTTTCATGGGAGTTGCCTTTTAGTAATTCTCTCTTGTTGTTCATAAGCAAGCACTTGTGGAGAATCCAAATAACAACCAAAATGCTTACTTGGTTGCATTGGTTATTTCACTTCACTTGATCAGGTGATGAATGGAACAATTAGATTAGGATTTATTGAATAAGCTCCATTTTGAAGCATATTTTCTAGTTTGTCAGTTGTGTTTTAGTATTGAGTCAATTTCAAGTTAGTTTGTGTCGCAAGGCGTCAGTTTTCAGTCATGCATTTCAGTTTGAGTTTTTGACTCCATGCCCAATGGATAAGGCACTTGTTTCCTCTCCCAAAGATCTACGGTTCATGGCACCTCCAAGGAGCTACCATCCCCATTGGATCCAATGTTAGTGTTAGTATTTGAAGCCTTCCACCAGTGATTAAACATGCTCTTACAAAGTGGTCTTAGGGTATCAAAGTCAAATTTTGTCATTTCAGTGAGTCTTCAAGTAAAATTTGGTCTCTAAGTATTAGGTCTAGGATTTGTTTTCACTCTTTTCAAGGTTTTCCAAATGTCGGTCCATGTCACCATTCAGCTGAGTGTACCATCATTTAGAGAGTTTTCATCATCATTTGAAGTTCCAATGGGTCATTTTACACCTTGTTCGTGCTTTAGTTGTACTTGGTAAGGCTCATTTCCCTCTCGTAGGGTTTTGAAGGTAATTTCTCTTGGATGGTCAAATCATCAAAAAAATTTGTATCCCGATGCTCATGCACCTTTCTCTATCCTTAGTGTACCTTATTAAACACTTCCCATCACTGATATCCCTCAAATTCATCATTTCCCCACAAACCCTAGCTTGTTTCTCCAATTTGACAATTTTCTAGGCTAGGCCTCTATTTTTCCCTTTTGGACCCCATCCCCTCACTCAATCTTTGAAATTCCACTTTCCCCTATTTCTTAACATCCCTCCCTACTTCCCAAAATTTTCTCAATAATTTAGAAGCCCCGTATCCCCTTCATTTCCCTTAATTTCTACAAATCCCCTGTTCCACACATCGGGATAGGTTTTACTCAAATGATGTTTCTGAGCAAGGAAAAATGAATTTGGAAATAGTGAGAGAGTTTTTTTCCACAATAGGCCAAGGAAAAAAACCTCCTTCACTTTTTACACAGGTGTTATGGTTTTAGAGAAATGTCAAAAATACAGTTGCCTCAGGAGGATTGATGTACTTCTTGAGTGACCTTGGGAAAATCAAGATTTCTCCTAGCTTGGTTGGCCAAATGACTTTCTTGATGCGTAAAATGATATCTCGACGAAGATAGTTTTCCAATGAGCTATCTTGAGCTCAATTTGGGGTTGAGGACGTCCTTCAAAAGTTGACTACAACATCACTCTACATTTAGGCAGCCTCATTTTGCACATTTTCATGAGTCTTGGGAGATTTGACTTTTGACAAAGCAAATGAACTCCAAATTGAACAATTCATGATGTTTTGGAAAGTAGACTCAATAATATTTCCAACTAGTTATCATGTGCCCAATTTGGACACCAGGAAGGCCTCCAAAACTGGTATGCAAAAAGGCATTGTGCACCTATTGACTGGTGTTGAGCATTAAAAGTGCGTTGCGCACCTATTGAGATTCAGCAATGTATTTTTACACTAGCACTGCACATTAAAAGTGTGTTGTGCACCTGTTGGGGAGACTCAAAACACTTCTAAACTGCATCAAATTTCAAATAAATCTCTTGAATACCTTTTTCCAATTAAGTATACCATTCCTCCTTGCTAAAAAGAGTTTTGCTTGGTTTCTTGAGTGTGTTTGGCATCATTTCATGGAAAACCCTATTGGCATTGAAAATTTCTCTCATAAACCCTAAATAAGCTAAGCTACCTCTCATAAGCCACCAAGGATCATTTGCTGTTCTTGTCCTCCATTTACACTTAGTTTACCAAGTCTTTTTCGTTATCCATCAGTCATCAAGCTTCATTCCACTAAACCCTAATTTCTACATCAAAACCTAGCCCTAATGCTCTATTCACTTACCCTAATTCCCAATTCTTCCATTCCCACTACCCCCAATTCCCTTATCAACTCTATACCCTAAATCCCTCAAGCATTCACATCACCATACATCTCACTTACCTTATATTTTAAAATGTCTTCATACTCATCTTGTCCCCACCCAATTCCTTCATTCCACACTAGCAGCGATAGTCACCAAAACGCATGGGGAGTGACACTGATTATGAAAGGGAGGAAGAAGTCCTTAGTGATAGTTCTAGGGAAAAACATGTGCAGCAGAAGACCTCATAAGGGGGAAAACTAATAAGGGAGGAGCCTATCGGTTTGAGACAATTGCTTGCTTGCCCACTTGCCATATCATGTTTCAGACATCACTGTCGCTTTGATTTCTGTGAAATGGTGGGGAGGGTCAAGTTTCACCATGAGCTGACCAGGTTATTTGTGACTCATCTGGACAAAGATTAGGTAAACCTTTCTGGTGTTTCATTCATATTGTCCCCTGCTATTATTTCAGAAGCAATAAGCATTACAAATGTAGGTGAACAATGGAACAAGATATGTAATTCAAGGGTAAAGAGGCTAAAAGTTAAGCTAAGGAGAGCCTTGAGGAGCAAGAAATAATATGATAAACGCAAAATCGTGGCTGAAGCATCATTGGCCCAACAAAGACCTAACAAGGATCCCTAATGCCAAATTTCAAGAAATTTTGAGCAATTATTGTCATTTTTGAATTTTGGAATTTGAAAAATAGGCTTTTCCAATGGCGCTGCGCTTTTGTTAGGGACACTTTTTGGAAAAATGGCTTACATATTTGGAATCAGAATCGAAAAAAATGTAAACCCAAAAATAGTGAGAAGATTTGGACAAGGTCTTAGTCTTCAAAAGGGCAAAAAACACCCAAAAAGTGCCCTCTCTGCTTCTTTTTGGCCACACAAGAAGCAGTATTGGGAGAATCAACTTTTAGAGGGGAAAATGAGCTCTAAATCAGAAAAATAAAATTGTTCTAGAAACTAGACAGGCAAGGCTTTCCAACTAGCCAACTTGCACCTAATTTGGACACCGGGAAGGCCTCCAAAATTGGCCTCAAAAAAGCGTTGCACATTAAATTTTTGGCACAACGCATTAAACTGATTTTGCTAGTTTTGCTTAAATTTCTAGATTTTGCCTAGTTTTCTCTACACTTGACTTTTTCTTGCCCTCTTGGTAAACTTAGCCTGGTAAATGATGTATTTGATGTAAATACGGATGAGAAATGCCTCATAGGGTAGATACATCAAGTTTCAAGTGGTTTTGATGATGAATGAACTGGTTTCCTTGGTTTTAGAGGCAAGTTGTTCCACTACCTACTTTTGTGTTCCTAGTTTAGATATGGTTGAAACCACCCCTCTTCTCTTGGATTTGACCCTTGATAGCTAACATGAGTTGTTTTATGCCTATATTATGTACTTTCTTAGTCATTTGTAAAGGTTGGAATTTGGCAAAAGTGTGGGACTCATTGAACATTTGTATCAACAGTTTGGCAAGGAATAGAACTAGGTTTCACAGCTATTTTTGTGGGATTCTTGTGACAATGAGTTTTGTATTGTTTTCTTCTTTGTAATTAGTTTTTCTGATGTTTTATATGTATCCACATCTCTCTCCCTCTTCTAAACTAAATGAATCAAGGTGAATAGACAAAATACACTAATTTACAGTGCTTTGTCTTGGGAATGCATTTGGTTTTCAATGTTTTCAACTGTTTGAAGAGGATTCATAGTTTTCTTTATGCCCTCCTCAACTCCTCAGCTGTCTAAACTACCATATTAATCCTTTTCTAGTATATAAACACTTTTCTACCTCGCCCCATAGATCATGACTGTATACCTGAGTTGATTTCCCTAATCTAATCTACCTTCTCCAATTAATCTAGCAACCAAAACCTAAAATCAAAACAGAAACCCTAATCTATTATACCTAACCTAAAATCAACATTCATTTCAGTCATCTCAAGCCCTAGTTTCCAATATCCTAATTGATATTGACAAGGAGAGAGCCCTCTCCTGACTTGGTAGGGTTAGCTACCAGGTTAAGCGTGGTTTGATGTTACCATAGACCTGCCTTGCTTCAGCCTGACGTAGATTTAGGCACTAACACAACCCATAAGAAGTCTGATCCAGTTCCATCCTCCCAGCTTCAAGCCTTCTTCACCTCATGAATCAGCAAGAACACACCAACAATAACACAATTCTCTCACCTCAATACTGAACTAGCAGCACTTCCTTACAACTCAGAATATTTCAACCTTCTGATCTCTTGGATGAGGGATCCTTTTATAGATGATTGTAGGGGGTTGAGTCATCAATGGTTATGATGAATTCTATTCTATTTTTAGGAATTAGTTCCATGAAAGAGGGGAACAGGAGGTGGTTTTCTAGTTCCCTTAGTCATCCTTGGGCGAATTCAGGAGGGCAAGTGGCACAAGAGAAGTTTCTAGAAGTTTCCATGAGCAACCAACTCTCAAACTCTTCCAGAATTTTGCCTTACCTCACCCATCACACCTACTAAAGGGCCAAACTGCGATGCATAGTACTTTGACAGTGCAGTACCTACTATGCATAGCACCCTAACACAGGGCTTTCAACAATGATTCATTTTAGGAACTTTTTGATGATTTTTGAGATGAAACTTTTGGGGAATGAGGCATTCAGATGACTTAGTTCCTTTAGGGCATAAAACAACTGTTTTAGGGGTTGACGAACCCTAATAAGTTGACATATCAGTTTGGTGTTGATGTGCCCAAATATGTCTATAACAGGTATGTTCCTAGAGAGACAATGATGAGCATGTTTATAAATCAATTTTCTCCCCAAAATTGTGGTATGATCTTGTGGAGAGATAGAGTTGTTGGTTAAGGCCTTGCTATATGATAATGCTAGTTGATATGATGCTATACAAATAAGTTACAAATTTGAATTCTTCTTATGAGAAATTATTTATATTGAGAAACCAAGTACCGTTATGAATACCTGCCTAGTTAAGAAGGAGTGTTGAAAAAGTGTAACTGGGATCTATCTTCACAATGACATATAATTGTGACTTTTGTAAATGATATAAACTATTTTTGCCTTTCTTCATGGGTTTCATGAGCAAGTGATTTTATTTTCGGTGGCTCCCATTGAGAGCCTCAGGATTTGTCATTAAGGTCAATGAATTAATGTCATGTACGAAGATCTCTTCTTGAGCATATGTAAAATGTATATGAGTCAATATAGTGTCTAGAAATCCCTCCAAAAGACAAGCACGGTCCTCTTGACTTGATATTAGCCTGCAATATAAAGTAATGACTTATGTCGGCTCACCTGAAGTGTCACACCAATTCAAATGGTCATGTCGTCTTGAGTACATGGATGAAATACTATAAATAGGCAGGTATGATCTTTGCATAATTACAGTTCATAAATTCATATATTTCTGTAGCTTTCAGTGGGTAATCAAAGTGAAAAGTTTGGATGGAAAATCATGGAGAAAAAACTTCACATATCTCTAAATTTTACAAGAGGGAAAAGGAGTCTTGATTATCTCTATTTTGGTGAATGTGACAATGATGTTACAGTTCTATAATGGAGTTCAGATCCCTCTCATCTAGAGATCATAGTAACAATGAATAAGAAGGAGAAACTACATTTTGAATTTTAGTGGCCTCTCACTATGGCTTTAGAAGACAAGGGGAATGTAGTAAGATTGTCTCAGTGTTGAGGAGAGTCCGCTATTCATAAGAAGACTATGTTTTGGATCAATTTCTGTTTAGAAACCTTGGTGTTGTCATAGGAAGAAGGACTCAATGCTAAGTCACAATCTCAATGATGTTGTTTGAACATGCTTACAATACAGTGATATTACAATGATGGATTTTGGATTGTTATTGTGGTGAAAGTCTCTAGTGTAGCCTCAAAAATGGAAGAAGAATATAGAAGACAAAAGTATAAGAGGACTCGTGTCTTGATCATGGAGTGGCTAATAGATTAAGGGTAATGGTCTTGGCATTTGCCAATTGAAATATATAGAAGAAGAATTTGTGTGGGTTTTCCTCTCAAAGAGTGAGAGTTTTTAGCCCTGGCTCATAGCCTACATGCTATGTCTCTTGTCTGTTTATGTTCTTGCATTGTTTACTCTTTGATGAAGAAGAAAACTAAGAATCTAACATAAAGAAGCTCCTAATCTAATCAAGTAAAAGCATTCACAAGCAGTCACCAAAGAAGAGAAATCAACTAATTCTAATGCCCTAGATTTCTCAACAATATATTCACTTGAATACTTTATATACCACAAGTTTCAAAATATTTATGGTAATTTACCTCTTCTAGAGAATATCTTCCCTAAATCCAAGCTTGAAGCTACGTCACCAGGGTATCATTTCTAGTACGCATCAAAAGCATAGATTCCATTAAATTTTTCATCTATTCTCCACATATAGTTAATGCAGGTGACTAGCAAGACATGTGTCCTTGGGTATTTTCCTGTGCCCAAATTCATCCATTAATTTCATTGGTTCTGCATTCTCTATTTTTCATGAATTCCTTTCCTTCGTTTATAAAACTTTAGCTGTCATTAACCATGGAATGATTCCACACCATATAGGGGTTACAACAACAAGTAGCTTGATTTCATGGTGTTAGTTATAGTTAGCTATTTTAATAATGGGTTAATGTAAGGTCACCCAAATTACATAGCCTCTATCTTAGAACGGAGAAAACTATATTGATTATAACAGTAGGTGGATTTCTAGGCATTTTCATTTATTTAATTATGAACGTAACATGGATTGCAACCTTTGTCCCATTGAATTACCAGCAAGTTGATAATCATGGTTGTGAGACATTGTCTTGAATGGGTGTTGAATGGTTATCATAAGTGTTTGTTCATTCCCATGACATAAGACATCATGTAATATGAAACCCTACTTCCACTTCGTAGTCTACATTATATAACAACAATTGGTAGGTGGCATGATAATTGTCTTAGTAATACATTTTACTCCCAACACACAATATTCATTTTTCCTTCAAGGCCTTATCTAGTAGATGGTTCCACTAGTAGAAAATGGCTAATTAGTTACTAAAAAAAGACTAAAATTTGCATATAAATGACCATTTTTCAGTCGGTGACCAATAGTGGCTAATTTACAATATCTTATAATGTGACCAACTTTTAATCGTATTTAGCTTAGTCATTAATTGATTGTATCAATTTTACCATCTAGTATTATATTTAGTCATAAATTTGGTCATTAATTGTCACAATGAATGACCAAATACACAACAAAATATGCTACTACACAATCACCTAAGAAAACCGATTAATGACCAAAATGTTGTTCGCATTATAAGGTACTGTAAATTAGCTACTAATAGTCATATATGCAAATTTTAGTCATTGTTTGAAACCAATTAATGACCAAAGAAATATGAATAAATTTTAGTCATGTTATAAAATACTGTAAATTAGTTACTAATAGTCGTATATATGCAAAATTTAGTTGTCCTTTGTAATCACAAATTTATCACTACAATAGTCATTTATCTTTTTTTGGTACTTTCATATTCATTATATAAATGACAGATTTAGTCATTTATATTTATTTAAATTACTTTCATTAATAATCATTATAAATTACTAATTAGTCATTGTCTATTCATTTTCTCTGTGTTCATCGTTAACCAATATAAAATACTAATTTAGTAGTTATAGAATGATTTTATGTGTTCATTAGTAATCCAATAAATTAATTAGTATAATTTTGATATTAAATTAAAAAACCGTCATACAATGTGCATGTTCTTCTAATATGAAAACACAAAGTTACATATGCTAATTACATTACTAAATAATATCAAGTACAACAATAGATAATTTTAACCACATAGATTATAATATATGAAATGTCAAGTATTGCAATATGAGTTTCCAACTTAATATTGGTTGTGTTAGTACCTTACAATTTCCTAGGCTGAGGAGGAATTCGAGAAGGGTAACCTCAAACCACTTCACCTTAGTAGCTAGCCATACTGCAAAAGAGGGACCTCTCAAAGTTTTTTATTAGTGAAATGACTTTAAAGCAAATAAGTTTTAGACTAGATATGTATAATTGTTTGTGTGTTGGTGAATTTTAGATTTTAGGGTTTGCTGGACTAGGGTTTGGAGCCACATATTAGGTCTAGGCTATAGGAGTGTAGAAGAAAATATGGAAAGGATCTAGACATCAGAAGGCCATGGTGTATTTGGAATATTGTCAATGTAGTATAAAATAGAAAGTGTATAAGAGACTAATGAGCATAAGTAAGCATGAGTTCATTATCTTTTAGAAGACATAAACATAACTATGAAAACCATATAAACAAAGTTTGATATAAAGAATCTTGTCTATTTCACTGCAAGGCATCCATAGAAACAAGACATATCATGTGGATAAATATTTTTAACCATTAGAAAATAGATAAAAAGAAGAACAAACACCTTGAACTCACTGGGCTAGAGTTCCTTAAAAATAGCTGCAACTATCTCTGTATTAACTAAGAAGATCATTACATGCAAGCCTCCTCCACAAAAGTCCAACCCTTCTCTCGAAAGATAAATGATACATATAGACTCACTTAGACTACTTTCCCACCTTCAGGAGTAAAATTCCTAGGTGGTGCAACTAAATCCAAGATTCTCTCAACTAACACATGAGAGTGATAAGGTGAAACTCAAACACTTCTTGGAGAGTTTGTTTAGGAGTTTGCTTCCTTAATGAAGCCTATTAAACATCAAAAACAACCTATAATGTACATTTATTCATGCCTACATCACTTAGCCTTGAAACAAGTGCCATTACATTAAGAGTTTTGACTTTGACCAAGTCAAACTAAAAGCTAGAAAATTTACACAGTGAAATTTACAATTAAAAACACAGGAAATGGCAGAAGTGCAACGCCAACTTTGAGCCCACTTTCAGGTGTCTTCTAGAGGTCCAAATGAAGATATGAGAGAACAGTCAACTATATTTCAAGTCTAGTTTACAGAACACCTTGAATTTTTGAAACTTCCCCATGGGAATCCCTTCAAAAATACATTCTCCCAAGGTCACTCCAGGAGTGCAGTGCCTGTCAAAAAGAGGTCCAGAAAGCTAATTTTTGGCCACTTTTTCCACTTTTCTCAAAATTTAGGCCTTCTCTGGAAAATATGAAGAAATGGGTTTTTAGAGGATGCCAAGGTCTTTCTAAAAATGAAAATTTTTCTTAAAATGGGTCCCTGAGGAAAAAGCGCAGCACCAAGGTGCTGCGCTCCTGGAACTACTGATTTTCTGAATTAGGCATCAAAATTTGCAAAAAACCAAAACTGATTAGAATTTCCTCAAAATTGACCTAGAGCTGTAAAATAAGGCATGCTAAGCCTTCATAGATGCTTCAACAAGAATATCTAAGTTTCCTTCGTCATTTTCGTCCTTTTGGGCTTCTTTGAGCTTATTTTCAAGCTTCTTGACCTTGACATTACAAATCATGTCTCGAGCTTGGTAATGGTGTGCCACATGCTTTAGTAGCTGATTTTTTCTATTAGATTTCTCTAGAAGCTTGTACAAATGTTCATTGACCCTATTCAGCCAATACTCTTTGTCTTGACTCACCTCTAAAGTGATTCTATCCTCTAGGTCTACCTCTTAATTCAGTAAAATCTGTTCTTCTTCTTGTAATGCTTTCTTAAGCCCTTTAGTTCTTGGCCTTTTTCTCTTGCCTTTCCCTTGTGTTCATTTAGGCTCATTTGTCTCCTTGAATATTTTTCCCTTGCTGACCTACTACAATAGTTTCATTTGCATGATCATTTTTTTTTCTTTCAATTGACTATTTTCCTATTCTAGGAATGAGATGATGTATCTTGATCTTGCCATGTTGACTACGAGTTCTTTGATCTGATAGTCTTTGTCTCTAATCATATGATGCATGCTTGAAGTTCCATTCTCTCCCTCTAAGTCAACCAACTCAAACTCATGCTCAACCATGCCCTTATCATGCACTGATGGTCCTTGTTTTGCTGATGTAGAAGGCTTGGCCCCTTTCTCGCCATGAGAAGCAAAAACTAGCCTCTTTCCTCTCTTGTACATCCTAGTCACCTCACCTTTGGGTGCTTTAGGAACCTACTTTGATTTTTTTGATAACCCTACTTCCATAAGCTATGTTGATGTGTCTTGGTGATGGCTTGGTGAAGTAATCTCATTACATTTTTGAAACCCTAGATGACAGGAAAGGGGAAAAAACCTTGAGGGATGAGTGAAAAATGAAATGATGGGTAGGTGGAGTGGAAAAAATGGCAAGGGAAATTCTAGGAGGTGGATATGGACAATTAAAAACTTACAAAAATGAAATGAGGTGGAATGAAGAAAGGAGTATTTGTAAAAAATGAAAAACAGAGTTTTTAGGAAAACTGTCCAAATTCTTTAGGAAGGAGCTAGGGTTTCACTTTTAGTTAAGTAACTTGATATTTTGAGGTTGGTCCAGTGGTTCATATAGCATATTAAACATACGTAGAGGTGTTGGAGGATATTTTACATGTTTAACATATGAAAACTAGACTAGCCATCATCAACCCTATCATCATTTCATGGAAAATTAACTAAAAACCCTAAATGAAGAAATCTTTGGCTTGAATTCATCTTACAAAATAAAAATGTGAGTAAGATGGTGTACTTACTTGTGAATGAGCTTAGGATTTCAAGAAAATAGGTGAGAAAGCTTAAAAATTCAATTTTGGTGAGTTCCGACCAAATTTGAGGTACTCTGGCCCAAGCGCAGCACAGTGTTCCTGAGCACAGCGCTTGCTTCCCAAGCTCAGGGCAATGTCTCTGAGTGTAGCGCCATCTTCCAAACCACTTTTGGAGGCCTTAAACTGCTCCAAATTTAAAACTTGATAGCTCGTTGGAAATATCTTGAAGTCTTCTATAATATGGACTCCTCAAGAATATAGTTTTGATGCTCCATCAGTGAGAAAAATCGATTTTCCCAAGGTCACTCCAAAAATAAAGGGTGTCCCTAACAAAATTGTAGTGCCAACTTGCAAAGAACTTTTGGATTCCTTCCACTAATAAAAATCATGATTTGAAGGTACCAATGGAAATCTTAGGATACTGGATACACAATAGAGTCCTTAAGAACTACCAACACCTACTCCAAACCCATGCAAAACTGTCTTGAAGTCAAGCTAGCTAGAAGTGCAACAACTCTCCCATAGAAAGTGTAGTTTGGGCATTTCTTTCAAATCATATTACATGTACATAGACGGAAGGAGGCTTTTGTTCCCTAATCTATCATTAACGAAAAATTCTTTTACTTTTGTAAAATTCTTCTCCATTTGGTTAGAAACATATTTTTAAGAAAAAAATGTCCCTATGAGGAATGATGAGATGATGTAGTGTACTGCAACATTATCTTATTTGAAATAAAACATTATTTTTACCTTTATTTTTCTTTTCCTAAGTTGATAACTACCTTTACCCACTGAATTACATGATGAAAATGTTTTTTTTGACATATGGTATCATGACGACACATGGAGTGAAACCCTAGACCATGACCTAAAATGAGGAATTTAACCATTTAATGACCCAAGACACTTAAATGAAGATATTATACCTCGAAGAAGACAATGACCATGATGAGTGATGAATACTGTGAATAAGTGAAGGGAGTAGCAATGACTTAGACACAATAACCAGTGACCAAATTTTTATTTGAAGATTACCTAAAATGAAAAAAAATTGACTTGACACCCTAACAACACCTTGTAAGAGCATATTTGATTACTAGTGATAGGCTGAATTGGCTGACACTAACATTGGCTCCATCTGGGGATGGCAGCTCCTTGGAGGTGTCAAGAACACCATAGACCTTATAGCCTTATTCATTGGGCATGGAGTCAAAATGTAAAAGAACAAACTCAAACTGAAAACTATCTGAATAACTGAACTAAATTGACTATAAAAAACATACTGACTGAACTTACTTATGGCAGAAAACCATCGAGATTTGAGGGCTTTAATCGTCATGATAATCGCCCACCTACTGAAGATGTATATACAATCATGTGTAATTATCGCTCCAGTGTAACCAATCCAACAGATGGCTATGTACTTGAATTTAACATGTACTTTCATTGAGCAAGCAGAAAAAACAAAAGCCAGGTAACTCCGAGTGTCCACTGAAGATGTACTCATTATTCATAAATACAAGATAATTCATCTTTCCAGCTGGTTGCAACAAATCAGCGTAAAGATCCTTAAAAATCTGAAATGTTACCTTGTCTTGAAATCCATCAAAACTACAAGTACTCATTTCATTTTCATCTGAAAGAATACTTGGTTGTTGATCCACAGGAAGGCATAGGGAAATATGACTTTCTGCCACCTGAGTGTTGGTTGTAAATTTCTCAAGCATGAGAAACTCTGATTCTATCTCTGGCATACTATCTATCTCAGAAACACATTCTTCAAGTTTATTAAGCAGGTCTGCCCTATCCTTTTCATGAAAGAAAATAGTCTTTGTCAGTTGATCTCCTTATAGGAAATATACATCACAAATTGGCTTACTCACAACAACTTCATGTATAGTTTCATCAATCTCATGACTGTCATCATTTAAACCCAGATTTTCATTTTCAATAATGAAAGAAATTTCACTCACACAATCTTGACTTTGTGAGCTCTGCAAACCTGCATTAACTTGGGTTGTAACATGGTTTTTCAAGAGATGATCTATTTCATCTTTAGACAGAAGAGAACATTGAGTTTTATAGAGGTCAACACTGGGTTGGTGATTTTCATTTTCAAGATCAAGAGTAGGCCTTTCTCTATTTTGATCCCAGTTTGTTTCATCCAAGGAGGAAAATATTGATTCTTGTTGGGAGGAAAAATCATAAAGGGCTTCTAATATATCGTCTTCCATACATTCTTCATCCCCATACGAATTTTCAAGAAATTGAATAAAATTTTCAGAAATCTCACAACATCTATCCATCATTGATAAGGAAAAATTGCAGCTTTGATAATGTTGAAAAAAAACTGAATGAAAATCCTTTAAAGAATATAAACTAGTAGATGGTAGTCTCTCATACCATTTCCTCACCATTTCCTCCAAGTTAGCCATGAAAATCTTCATCAAACAATCTTCAGGAAACTTAGCCTTTAATCTGTGAATATGAAAATGAAATCTGACCAAATGCGAACTAGCATCTTCTCCATCTTGACCTTTAAACTTTGGCAACCTTGTTTGCCAACCTATACAAGGAATTCGATTCAAAACTCGGAATATGAGCTCGATTCATAGTAGCATACCTTTGAGCAGTTGAATCCATCTTGAAAACAATTAAGACACAAAGAATTTCTTCAAACTACCAATTTTTTAATAGTGGAGTTGCCATGAAAATTCTGAACCTTTAGATTCTTCGACATTGGAGTCACCAGGTGAAATATGCACAAAATTTCTTGTGTCTGATCATTGTTCAACATCAGCAATCAGATCTCATCCTTGTCATTCTTTCCCAGGGAAGAAATGATCTTTCGTTCCCCGACAATGGTGCCAAAAATGTTAGTCCCTTACAATTTCCTAGGCTAAGGAGGAGACCGAGAAGGGTAACCTCAAACCATTGTAGCTCAGTAGCTAGCCATACTAAGCAAGAGAGGGATCTCTCAAAGTTTTTTATCAATGAAATGAATTTAAAGCAAATAGGTTTTAGGCTAGATATGTATAATTGTTTGTGTGTTGGTGAATTTTAGATTTTAGGGTTTGTTGGACTAGGGTTTGGAGCCACAAATTAGGTCTAGGCGATAGGAGTGCAGAAGAAAATATGGAAAGGAGCTATATCAGAAGGCCATGGTGTATTTGGAATATTGTCAATGTAGTATAGAATAGAAAGTGTAGAAGAGACTAATGAACAAAAGTAAGCATGAGTTCATTAGCTTTTAGAATACATAAAAATAACTATGAAAACCATATAAGCAGAGCTTGAGATCAAGAATCCTATCTATTTCATTGCAAGGCATCCATAGAAAGAAGAAATATCATGTGGATAAAGATGTTTTAACCATTAGAATACAGATAAAAAGAAGAACAAACACCATGAACTCACTGGGCTAGAGTTCCTTAAAAATAGATGCAATTGTCTCTGTATTAAATGAGAAGATCATTACAGCAAACCTCCTCCAAAAAAGTCCAACCCTTCTCTCTGAAAGAGAAATGATACGTATAGAATCACTTAGACTACTTCCCCACCTTCAGGAGTTGAATTCCTAGGTGGTGGAACTGAATCCAAGATTCTCTCAACCAACAGGTGAGAGTGAGAAGGTGAAACTCAAACACTTCTTGGAGAGTTTGTTTAGGATTTTTCTTCCTTAATGAGGCCTAAAACATAAATAAAAAAAAAAAAAATAAAAAAAAAAAAAAAAAAAAAAAAAAAAAAAAAAAATAAAAAAAAAAAATTAAAAAAAAAAAAATTAAAAAAAAAAATAATAAAAATAAAATAAAAATAAAAAAAAACAAAAAACAAAAAACAAAAAACAAAAAACAAAAAAACAAAAAAACAAAAAAACAAAAAAAAAACCCTATCATGTAAATTTATTCATGCCTACATCACATAGCCTTCAAACAAGTTCCATTACATTAAGAGTGAAATTTACAATTAAAAACACTGGAAATGGAAGAAGTGCAGTTCTGAAATTGAGCCCACTTTAACGTTCCTTTCTGAGGTCCAAATACGATATGAGATAACATTCAACTATATTTTCAAGTCTAGTTTCCATAACACCTTAGATTTTTGAAAATGACCCATGGGAAGGCCTTCAAAAATCAATTCTCCCAAGGTCACTCTAGGAGCGCAGCGCTTGTCAAAAAGAGGTAGAGAAAGTTGATTTTTGGCCATTTTTTTCCACATTTCTCAAAATTTAGGCCTCCTCTGGAAAATTTGAAGAAATGGGTCTTTAGAGGATGACAAGGGCTTTCCAAAAATGCAATTTTTTCCTAAAATGGGTGCATGAGGAAAAAGCACAACACCAAGGCACTGCGCTCGTGGTACTGTTGATTTTTCTTAATTAGGCATTAAAATGTGCAAAAACCCAAAACTAATCAGAATTTCCTCAAAATTGGCCATGAGCTGTAAAATAAGGCATGTTAAGCCCTCATATATTCTTCAGCAAGCATCTCTAAGTTTTCTTCATCATTTTGGTCCTTTTGGGCTTCTTTGAGCTTATTTTCAAGTTGCTTGACCTTGAGATTATAAATCATGTTCTGAGCCTGGTAATGGTGTGCCATGTGCCTTAACAATTGATTGTCTCTATTGGATTTCTCTAGAAGCTTGTCCAAATGTTCATTGACCCTATTCATCCAGTACTCTTTGTCTTGACTCACCTCTAAAGCAATTATGTCCTCTAGGTCTAGCTCTTCATTTAGTAAAATGTATTCTTCTTCTTCTTGTAATTCTTTCTTAAGCCCTTTAGTTCTTGGCCTTTTTCTCTTTCCTTTCTCTTGTGTTCCTTCAGGTTCATTTGTCTCCATGACTGCTTTTCCCTTGCCAACCTGCTAGAATAGTTTTGTTTTCTCTTTCTCCATGATCAATTGTTTTGCTTTCAATTGACTATTTTCCAATTCTAGGAATGAGATGATGTATCTTGCTCTTGCCATGTTGACTGTGAGTTCCTTGATTTGATAGTCTTTGTCTCTAATCATCTGCTGCATGCTTGAAGTTTCATTCTCTGCCTCTAATTCAACCAACTCAAACTCATGCTCAACCATGTCCTTATCCTACAATGATGGTCCCTGTTTTGCTGATGTAGAAGGCTTGGCCCCTTTTGTAGAATTTTGTAGAATTTTTCCCACAAATCAGCTAGCTTTGATACCATGTAGAACTTTCCCACCTGTAGATCACCTGGTAATGCAATGTACTAATGCAAATATTTGATCCACTTCTACAAACAATTTAGCGTAAGCTTAATCAACCATGAGCAACATCAATAAGAACACATATAACTGATAAGAAGGAATCAATCACACATAAAACAGAAGAATTTACCCATGGAAAGCACCTGCCTAAAACACCATCTCTATATTATCATACAAGTTGAAATATAGTCCGGATTCCACAGAGAGTTAGCTCAGAAGCTATCTAGCTCTCAGTAAAATCCCTCTGCTACTCATAGATAGTCAAAGGCTTCTCACAAACCTTCTCCTCTGCCCTCCAAGCCTCCTATTTCCTTATGTAGTTTCCTTGGGGTCCAGTGCTACCACCTATGTGAATTGGCCTCTTCACACACTCAGTAACCTCTGATCTAACTGCACAAACCTGAAGGAGATGAATCATCATCATGTATGAGCTTCCTTTATAAGAAAAATATTCATCCAACTGATAGTACAATGTCCCTTCTTTGATCTCAACTAGGTCTCTAACAGAACTGACATGCATCGTTTATCCATGAGTGAATACACAGTTATCTGAAAATAATAGTTATCACATGAATGCAAGCATCAACAAACTATATCTCATTAATTTAACAACTTGTTAAATTAATCTAACTAAACTTGACTGAGTTAAACTAAGTCAACTAATCCTCTCAATATAGAACTCATCCTTAATTCCTTATTCAGTGGAGCAAATCAAGGACACATTCCCCAATTAGTGGAGAAATAATTGCATGTTCTCACAAAGACTTCAAGTTTTCTTTTCCTTAACTAATTAACTCATGGAGAATTAATTAATTAATATTCCAAATTGCTGGTAAGACCAAATTCGAAT
The DNA here is from genome assembly GCA_000404065.3 of Pinus taeda. Taxonomy (NCBI): domain Eukaryota; kingdom Viridiplantae; phylum Streptophyta; class Pinopsida; order Pinales; family Pinaceae; genus Pinus; species Pinus taeda. The sequence goes on from APFE031043065.1 coordinate 20,835, forward strand.
TTACTTCCTATAGATAGACCAAGGACTGTTATAAACAGGAAGGGACCCAGAAATGCTATTTTTAGAATATGTTATTTTTAGCAGTTTCACCTCTCACCCAAGGTGGCCAAAATGCTCATTGGCCAAATTGCTATTTTTAGAAGTGCTATTTTTAGCACTTCCTAAATTTAACATTTCTTGTTGCACACTTTTCAACACCTTTCTCACCATGAGAAGCAAACACAAGCCTCTTTTCTCTCTTGTACATCCTAGTCACCTCAGATTTAGGTGCTTTAGGAACCTCCTTTGATTTCTTTGATAACCCTACTTCCATAGGTTGTGCTGATGTGTCTTGGTGATGGCTTGGTGAAGTAATCTAATTTCATTTTTGAAACCCTATATGATAGGAATGGGGAAAAACAGTGAGGGGTGAGTGAAAAATGAAATGATGGGTAGGTGGAGTGGAAAAAATGGTAAGGGAAATTCTAGGAGGTGGATATGGATAATGAGAAACTTATGAAAATGAAATGAGGTGGAATGAAGGAAATGAGTATTTGTAAAAAAGCAAAAATAGAGTTTTTAGGAAAACTGTCCAAATTCTTTAGGAATGAGCTAGGGTTTCACTTTTAGTGAAGTAACTTAATGTTTTGAGGTTGGTTCAGTGGTTCATATAGCATATTAAACATGTGTAGAGGTGTAGGAGAATATTTTACATTTTCAACATATGAAAACTAGATTAGCCATCATCAACCCTATCATCATTTCATGACAAATTCACTAAAAACCCTAAATGAAGAAATCTTTGGCTTGAATTCATCTTGCAAAATAAAAATGTGAGTAAGATGGCGTAGTTACTTGTGGCTGAGCTTAGGATTGAAAGAAAACAGGTGAGAAAGCTTAAAAAATCAATTTGGGTGAGTTTCAAGCAAATTTGAGGTACTATGGCCCAAGTGCAACGCAGTGTTCCTGAGCGCAACGCTGGCCTCCCAAGCTCAACGTAGTGTCTTTGAGTGCATCGCCTTCTTCCAAACTAGTTTGGAGGCCTTAAACTACTCCAAATTTAGAACTAAATATCTCATTGGAAAGTGCTTGATGTTTGTTATAAGATGGAATCCTCAAGAATGTAATTTGGACACTCCAACAGGGAGAAAAATCGATTTTCCCAAGGTCACTCCAAAAAACCAAGGTGTCTCTGACAAAAGCGTATCTCCAACTTGCAGAGCAGTTTTGGATGCCTTCCACTAATCCAAATCACGATCTAAAGGTACCATTGAAAATGTTAGGATGTTGGATACACAATAGAGTCCTTATGCACTACCAAAACCTGCTCCAAAACCCTGAAAAACGGTCTTGAAGTCAAGATATCCAGAAGTGCAACAACTCTCACATAGCAAGTGTAGTTTGGGAATTTCTTTCAAACCATAATACCTGTGCATAAATTGAAGGAGCTTTTCTTTTCCTTGACCTATCATTAACAAAAACCTCTTTTAATTTTGTAAAATTCTTCTCCATTTGGTCAAAAACATAGTTTTAAGAAAAAATGTCCGTATGAGGAATGATGAGATGAGGTAGTGTACTGCAACATTGTCTTGTTTGAAATAAAAAAATTACCTTTACCTTTATTTTTCATTCCCTAAGCTGCTAACTCCCTTTACCCACTGAATTACATGATGGACATTTTTTGTTTTGACATATGGTATCATGACGACACATGGAGTGAAACCCTAGACCATGACCTAAAATGAGGAATTTAACCATTTCATACCTAAGACACTTAAATGAAGATATGATACCTCAAAGAAGGCAATGACCATGATGAGTGATGAAGACAATGAGTAAGTGAAGGGAGCAGTAGTGACCTAGACACAACAACCAGTGACCAAATTTTTATTTGAAGATTTACTGAAATGACAAAAATTTGACTTGACGCCCTAACAACACCTTGTAAGAGCATATTTTATCACCGGCAACAGGTTAAGGTGGCTAACACTAACAGGTTGGACAACAATTTACACATGAAATATTTTTTCATCACTTCAAAACATTATCATTGTGTTTCCAAGGCATCACAACTGAATTCACCAACTCTAAAGACTTGACCATCAGTATGTATGCATGTGTTTCATGTGGGATATTTGATTTAAGAGTATCACTAGTCCGGTTCTCCTCTCTCTTTCTGAATTTGTTTCTCTAGTGTTATTGTTCTCCTCTCTCTTTAATTCCTTCTTCTTACCATCAATACTAAATTCCTCTTCTGAAATTGAAAGAAGATACAATGTAAAGTATAAGACATGAAAGATGATGAAAACTATAATATAAACTAAAGTATTATAAAAGATTTATAAGACATATACCTCAACATCAACAATGTCAATGCCATTTCTCCCTAGAAAAGAAATAAATTCGAACAATTTTTCTTCAGTTGGGAAATAGCGGCCAGATGACCTGCATAAACATAGGAAATAAAAAATTACCATAGAAAAGAACACCTTGGGAACTTAGCATTCAATGTTCATGAAACTCTTAGGCACAATCATGCCAATTAAGTTACATGCTAAAAAGCTCAAACTTGATAACTTGTGAAAATAAATGGAAAGAAAAAGACAACATATAATCAACAAGAGCTACATGGTGGCAATGTCACGACTTTTGGTTTTTGACACATTGCCATCATTTGGCTCTTGTTATAATAAGTTTAATAAAAAAAAATCAATATAATATATTACGAGAATAAATTACCAAGTAAGCAATTTAATTAAATAAATATAAAGATAACTTGAAATGCAATTGGTTCTACATAGATAATTTTAATAAAAATATTATTTTAAAAATTGTATAACAATTTCTTGTTATTAATATCTTGAAAAATATATATAAATACAAATAGAGTTTAAAGTGGAACCAATTGCAATGATCAAAGTGTTGTATTTGAAAGTTTTTTCGTTTTGGTGGTAATTTCAGCGTTCATCACCTCAATGCTAAGAATCAGATTTTTACCTATAATATCAAAATTCATATGCAAAATATGTATTCAATAATATATTAATCATACCAACTATAATGATGAATTCAAATATATAAATATATAAATACATTAAATTCATTTGCAAATAACATTTATTAGAGAAAGACCCTAAACTACTACAAACTCAAAACATCCAATCTTTTCCATTTCCACAAAATAAGCATATCCTTGAAACTAATTGATCAAGTGCTCAACATTAGGCTCAAAAATCAAAGTGCCAGAATTTTGTTAAGCTTAGCTTCAGATCGAAGAGTTCATAATTCTGATCCCAACGGTGCAAATGACACTCAAATATGAGCTCGTATGCAGAACTTAGAGCAAGTGAAAGTTCAAGTTTGACTTGCTCACATGACAGGATTGGATGATGTGGCAAGGTCCTTTAGCGAATGAGGATGTTCCAAGTGGAAAACTACCATTGGCCCCCGCATGTTGCAAATTGCAATTGCAAGTAGTTCGGCATTAAAAATTGGCCCCCGAGCAGGGAAGGGTGCGATGAGATAAGGAAGGCGGGAAGGTTTTTAAGAATCGGTCCAAGGCGTGATGCGATGGATTGCAATCACAAATTGGAGAAGGGTCGATGTTTAAAAATTGGACCTCGATAGGTACTAGGTTGCGATGTGATATCACAATCGCAAATAGCAATGGTGCAAAAGTTCCGCATATACAAAACCCCGGTTATTTGTTGAATTTTGAAATGCAATAAGTTCCCAAATGCGAGATGTTTATCAGTTTCGGTTAATACTCTAGTCAGGTTTTCCACATCGAAATCACACATTACCCACTGTGTTCACAAGAACATAAGCCCACAGAACTCTGTTGATTGCGATTTTCGATGGATAGTCTGTGCCGACAGATTATGGCCCATCGCGCGGCAAAATTCTCACTCGGTTTGCAAATTTTTGGAGTGAAATTGTGGGTTCTTGTCGGATATGGAGCAATTTGTGGAACGAATAATGGAAGAACTAGGAAAAGTCATAAATTCTTCAGTTTTCCAACAAAATGGATGCAAAAAATAGGCTATACAACCATTTTTTAGTATTTTGGACTCATTGGAGCAGTTTTCAAAAGCATTTGAGCATCGTAAACATAAATTTTTACACTGTTGAGCATAATAGAGAGGCCCAAGCCATTGATAGTTGGACTATGGAGATGTAGCCTAGAAGGGGTGAACTTCTTTATCATGTTCTTGTTGTAATGTGTTTTTGGTGATGTTCTGCACATGTTTATGTTGTTGTTCAGTTTCTGATTTATGTTAAATTGCTCATAAAATTAACATAACAGCTCTTCATTTCACTTGCAAAAATTGATGAATCCTTAAGCACAATGAAAGCATTTTGTTTATAATCTTAGGTAGACCTTAGAACTGTAAACTAATATTCTAAATTAGATAAATTTGGTATTAGAGCACTAGGTTTGTTTTGTGAAAGAAGGATGTATTGTTTGCAAGTTTATGTCATGATTACAAGGCTAAAACTCAAAGGACGTGAAGGAAAGCTGGTTGGAAGCCTCGAAGTTGGGTCAAGGAGAAGAAGTGAAAGGTTGCCACAATCTCCAACACCAATTCAACCTCAAATTGCAGTTGAGACTCTAAAGATCATGTCTGGTGAAGGAGAACCTACAAACATGACAGAAGATGAGAAGACCTTAAATAAGTCTTTCTTTGATATGACATAGAATCATGGTGAAGGTCCTCTATGAAGAGAGGAATAACAGGCTGCAAGGAGAAAGTTCCAAACCTCCCAACAGAGAAGGCTCTATAGGAGGAGGTAATGGAAACGGAGGTAATGGGAATGGAGACAAACCTTCACCCTCTCCACCATATTATTCATCTTATTCTTCACAAGCATCTTCACACTCTTCCACTAATACAACCCTTACTCATACTCATCATCATTCTTCAAAAGGAACTGGTGAATCACCTTTTTTAAAACTTGATGTTAAATTATAGTTGCTTATGCATAATGGTGATGTGAATGCAAAGAAGCTTGATAATTAGATTCGTGAGTTGGAGGTATATTTCATGATTCAAAACCTTCAAGAGGATGACATAAAGATTCAATTAGCTTCGTTGAGAATGGAGGGTGCAACACTAGTATGGTGGGAATCAAAGACCCAAGAGGAGATTAAAAAACACAGTAAGATCTATATTTCTTGGAATGATTTCATTGCTGTAATCAAAAGACAATTCTACCCTCTAGCTTATATGTAGAAAGCCATCATGTATTGGTAGAACTTTAGATAGCTAAAAGGTCAAAATGTGCAATATTACACCCAAGAATTCAGAATAAGGTCTCTAATGTTAGGTGTAGATTTGAAATCACATGACACTTTGCTGAAATATATAGGGGGTTTACATAGTTAACTTAGGCATACTATCTTAATGTTTAATCCCAATAATCTAGATGGTGTGTGTGTGCAAGCCACTCATCTTGAGGTAAGAGGGAAAAGCACCCGAGAAGAAGGTAGTAAAAAGCCGTTTAAGAGTAAGGGAAAATAAAAGGCTTTCAAAGGGAAGGAAAAGAAAAATTCATTTATCAAAAAAGGAGAGAAAATTACATGAAAACACTATTCTAGAGAGGGTCATGATGAAGCTCACTATTGGAAGCTTCATCCCGAAATGAAACCAAAAAGAAACAACAACAAGGGAAAACAAAAGACAACTGCAACCGCTCAACAGGATTTGGGATCTGATTCAAGTGATGAGACTAAAATCATAGCCATGGGGTTAAAATGAAAAGAATCCATTGCCAACTCTATTTCTTAATACTTACAAAATGAAGCTCCAAATGAAAAGAGGAGAGTAGAACAATTTCACATAAGGGTGATCTCAAAACATAGCAAGATTCATATGATGTTCAATAGCAGCTCTCAAGCCAATCTTATCCCTAAAAACATTGTCAAGAGTTTAAATTTGGAAACTTTTCCACATCATAAACCATATCCACTTGGATGGGTACGTGACAATGCGCAATTGCAGGTTACTAGAAATTGTAAACTGATATTCACTATTACTACAAATTTCATAGATGAAGTGGAGCTTAACATTGCGTCGTTGGATATATGTGGCATGGTTTTGGGTAGCTCATACCTTTATGAAAGAAAAGCTATCTTTCATCAACATGAAAATAAATATCATTTATTTAAAAATGGAGTAGAATATATTGTGAGAGCTCACAACAAGAAAACAAATATTTCACTTATTAATGTAGGGCAAATGAAAAGACTGGTGAATTCGAGCAAGAGTTTTGTGCTTCTCATGATCAAACCCAAGACGATGTTGATAATGAGGCTTTTAAAGGTTGTGATTTGAATTTGAAATCTGAATTGGTTGACGTAGTTAATGAATATGATGAATTGTTTCAGGAACCAAAGGGATTACCTCCCAAGAGAGGAATTCAACATGAGATATAGTTGCAGCAAGATCGTTGTCTTCCTAAAATTGGCATGTACATGATGTCAGTGATGGAAAGAGTAGAAATTAAGACACAAATCCAAGAGTTTTTGAATAAAGGGATCATCAAACCATCTTCCTTGCCTTGTGGTTCATCTATTTTCTTGGTGCCAAAGAAGGATGGAACATGGCACATGTGCGTGGACTTCAGCCATTAAACAAAATTACAGTAAAGAATCGTTACCCACTGCCCAGAATACATGATTTACTAGATTAACTGAAAGATGCAAAGTATTTTACTAAACTGGACTTAAGAAGTGGCTACCATTAAATTATAATAGTTGAAGGAGACATTTGGAAGACATCGTTCAAATTAAAATAGGGTTTTTTTAAATGGCTAGTTATGCTGTTTGGTTTATGTAATGCTCCTGTTGCATTCATATGTGTGATGAATGATGTGTTAAGGCCATTTATTGATGAATTTTTCATAGTATACTTAGATGAAATATTAATTTTAATGGCAGAAGTGTCCTCAAACACGTAATTTTATTAATCAGAAAAAATAATTACATAATTGATTTTCCAAGAGTTTACACTCGAACAACCAAATACTCTTGCAATGAGCTATTTATAAGCTCCATGTCCTAACTACCTCTAATTATGGATCACTTACTAAATAAAAAGTGTCAATTTACAATAAATGCTCTTTAAACCAACTAGCTAACAAATCTCCTAAAATAGAGCCTAAGATACGACACATTTGGAGAGTCATATCTAGTTACAACAATATACTAATTCTAAAAGTCTCCATTAAAAAATTAAACATTCTAGAATAATAATATTTAATATCTTAAATTAATAATTATTTTATTCTAATTTTATAACCTATGACAAATTGTATTTTTGGATCACCTAAAATTCCCCCCTGTGATTCAAAGATACATTACAACATATACCAAGTTCACCCCTGAACATAGTAAATTTTTTTCTGCCAAGCGGTTTCGTGAAAATGTCGGAGATCTGATCTTTGGAAGGACAATAAACTGGCTTGAGGACATCTTTGGCAATGAGAGATCTGATATGATGATACTTGGTGTCCACATGCTTTGTCTTTGAATGAAAAACTGGGTTCTTGGCAAGTTTGATGGTTGGCTGGCTGTCAATGAATAATGATGTAGCTTCTGCCTGAGAAATGCCCAAGTCCTGCAAAATTCTGCGCAACCAAACAGTTTCACATGTTGCTTCCCATGCTAAAATGTACTCTTCTTCTGCTGAAGAAGTGGCCACTGTAGCCTGTTTCTTACAACTCCAATATATTGCTACTAACCCCATGTTCATTAAATAACCTGATGTTGATGCTTGATCATCAATACTCCCAGCAAATTCAACATTGGAATATCCACCAAGTACAAAATTTGTATTCTTTGTGTAAAGAAGACCAAAATCTTTTGTTCCTTGGATATATCGAAGAACTCTTTTGGCTGCATTCCAGTGGTTGTCTCGTGGTTCCTACATAAAACATGAAAGAATACTGACTGCATAAGATAGATTAGGACAACTATTTGTCAAATAAATCAAGCTTCTAATCAACTGTCTATAAGTTGTACTATCCACCTTTCCCCCCCTTCAAAGTTCGAAAGTTTCAAGTTTTGATCCATGGGGGTGAGAACAGGCTTGCAATCCTACATGCCAAATCACTGAAGAACCTCTATTGCATACTTACTCTGAGAAATGAAAATATGATGCGGACATTGGATGACTTCAACTCCAAGATAATAGTGAAGTAATCCCAAATCTATCATCTTAAAACCTGCATGTAACTCCTTTTTCACCTGTGCAATATACTCATCATGGTTGCTAGTAATGATCAAATCATCTACATACATAACAAGAATTACCAGATATTTTCCTTGTTTTCGCACATACAAAGTATCATCAGATTCACTTCGTTGAAAACCAAATTTCTTAAGGTATTCATCCATCTTTGCGTACCAAGCGCGGGGAGCTTGTTTTAATCCATATAAAGCCTTGATCAATTTGCAGACTTTATGTTCTTGTCCTTCAACTTCAAAACCTGGCGATTGGGTCATATACACTTCCTCCTGTAAATCCTCGTTGAGAAAAGCACTTTTCACATCCATTTGATGAACTTTCCATCCTTTCTGAGCGGCCAATGCAAGTGTTATTCAAATGGTGTTCCATTTAGTTGTAGGAGAAAAAATTTCCTCATAATCAATGCCTTCCTGCTGTGCAAAACCTTTTGCGACAAGTCGTGCTTTATACTTTTCAAGTTCTCCTTTCTGGTTATACTTAATTCTGTAAACTCATTTGCATCCTATGGGTTTAACATTTGATGGACAATCAACAAGTTTCCAAGTGTTGTTATCAATTACTTCTTGATATTCTTCAACCATAGCCTATTACCATTCTTTATGTTTTACTGCCTCTTTGCATGTGGAAGGTTCAGTAAAATCATTTGCTATCAAGGCAAAATTGCCTTCACTTCTATGTGCCTTTTTGGTGCCTGTTTTATTCTTCTCATCAAGATTTACATCTTTCAAAAGTTGAACTGCCCATTTTGGTAGTTGATGCTCACTTGTTTGCACTTCTGTAAAGTCTCCATCATTGTAAAGAGGATTAATATAAACTGATGTTTTTTGTTCAGGTGAAGAGTGTGGAGAATCACTGTCAGAAAAACTGCTGCTGCTTGGAGATGCGGATGAACTGCTAGAAGAACCAGTTGATGTTGTTGATGTAGATGGACTGGATGACTCATCTTCAGAGGAAGGAAAATCAAGTTCATACCAATTTGGTGAAGTTGGTTGCCTTTTCATTTTTTCATTTCTTTTACTTCCTTTAGCTTCTAACTTGTGAAGAATATTTTCAATTTATTCAGCACTCTTACTCTCTGTTTCATCGAAAATGACATCCTGCTTACAATGAATTTTCCATTGGTCAAAAGACGATACCCTTTCTTCTCATCAGAATAGCCAATCATTGTGCATTTTAAACTTCTTGAGTCAAGCTTAGTTCGTTTTTCTTTCGTAACTAAGGCATAACATACTGATCCAAAAACTCTAAGATGTTTAACTTGAGGTTTGAAACCAAACCAAGCTTCATAAGGTGTGATTCCATCTAAAGATGCAGTTGGAGATCTATTTCTTAAGTAGACAGTTGTATGAATTGCTTCTGCCCAATATGGTGGACTTAACCTCTTGAAAGTTAACATGGATCTCGCCATTCCTAACAAGGTGCGATTCATTCTTTCGACTACTCCATTTTGCTGTGGAGTGTAAACATTAGTAAAATGTCGTATTATGCCATTTTCACTGCAATAAGTTTTGAATTCATTTAAAGTGAATTCTCCCCCATTATCCGTCCTGAGAGTACCTATCTTTTCTTTGACTTCATTTTCAACAAGTTGGCGAAAAATTTTAAACTTATCAAATGCTTGTAGAATTGAGGCTTCTGTGATCCATATCAAATTTTTGAGAGATTCTTCAGCGTAAATCATATAAGAAGCATTTATTTTGAGATATTCTTATGTGATTTATGCTGAAGAATCTCTAAAAAATTATCAAATGCTTCTGACTTGTTCTTCAAAAAGTAAACCCAAGTCATTATGCTGAAATCATCAATGATTAGTAAGAAATATTTGCAACCACCAAAGGAAGTTTGTAGTGGCCCACAAACATCACTATGAACTAGTTGTAGCCGCTTATTTGCATGCCATGAACTTGTTGGAAAACTTTCTTGACTTTGTTTGCCATAAATGCAAGCTTCACATTTTTTCATTTTCCCTTTTGAAAGTGGGAAGTCCTTTAACCATTCCTTGCTTCTGCAATTGAGAAAGACTCTCAAAATTTAAATGTCCATATCTGACATGCCATAGTCTTACAGGTGAAATACCTGTACTTACTGCCCCTACAAAATCAGAATTCCTTGGAATAACTGTCCCTTTCATCCATAACAATTTTCCATCTTCATAACCTGTCATGATTGTTTGCAAGTTCTGTTTGACTGAATTAATCTTGACTAAACCATCTTCCATAATCACCTGATGTCTTGCTTGTCGAATCATGACTAAAGAGAGCAAATTTTTCTTAAATGTTAGTACATACCATACATTGGAAATCATTTTTTCTCCAATGCCAGGGAGAAAAACTTTTACTGCTCCTTTTCCATAAGGAGTATGTTTTGTATCATCAGCAACAAAAATGGAATTAAGTTGGCAATCTTGAAATTTCCAGAAAAAATCACGTCGACAAGTCATGTGCTGAGTGGCCCCGAAATCCAAGATCCAGGAATCTTCATAGTCACTTCTAAGATGGGATGAAAGTTGTGATGCTGGCGAGGAAGTAAAAACATATTTTGAGTTGTCATCATCTTGATCATTTGCAAATTGCGTTGAATGCTGTTGAAACTTGGGAATTTTATTAAGTGAAGCTCGACAATCTTCAGCATAATGGCCAACTTTGTTACATCTTCGATACACAATTTGGCTTAAGTCTCTTCCTCTTCATGAAGATTGTCCTCTGCCTCTACTTTGACTTCTATGTTGAGATTGTCTTCTACCTTGATTATTGTTTTCTTGTCCTTAAAAATTGCCTCTTCCTTGGTTGTTTCCTCTACCTTGAAAATTATTCCTTCTTGAACTGTTGCCTCTGGTAAAGTTGTTTCCTCTGCTTTGGCTTCGACCTCAACTTTGTACATTATGTGCTGCTTGATTCTGATTCCCTCTGCCTCTGCCTCGAGAACTATCTGCTGCTGATTTACTAGTGCTGGCCTCTATGAGAAAAACATCTTCACCAACTTTCTTCTTCTTCCCAAAATTTTTATCATGTTGAGTCAACATTTCACAGAATTCATCAAACTTTAGTTTATCTAATTTCCCAGTTACTTGTACAGTCTCCAAAAAATGCGTGTAGGAAGAAGGAAGTCTAACAATTACAATTGTGACCATAAAGCTATCATCAATTGCGGAAAAACCAACATTAATAATTTCCTGCCTAATATTCTTAAGTCTTTAGATATATTCAAGAACATCACCGCCTTCAGTTAATTTTTGTTGCAACAATTTTAATTTTAGATCAACTTTCTTTGATTCAGGTTATGTATCAAAGAGGTCTTTAAAAATTTTCAAAGCAGACCATGCATCTGTAGCATTTTCTATGTGGACATACATTTCATCATTCACAGAAGATTTAATAAGAGCTAAGGCTTTAGCATTCTTGATTTCCCATTTTGCTAGTGCAACTGCATCTGTGGGTTTATTCGGCTTAACATCTCCATCACATATACCCTGCCATAATTCATTGTAAATGAGAGTGCTTTCGATGAGACAATGCCATGTTTTATAAGATTTTGTGCCTTCAAGTTTGTCGGAATCAGAAAACAAATTAATCAACTTAGACATTGTAGTGTTAAGACTTCACACCATGAATCAAGCTCCAAAAAAAAACAAGATGTGCAACACAACAGCAACACACGACGCAAAAACGAACTATCGGGGCTTGGCCTTGACCCTCGAATAGTCGTCAAAACGGGAAAAAATTGACTGAGCTTTGCACTTGGATCTAGTCAATTTCTCAAATTTTTACAAGGCAACTTTCAAATTTTGACTTTTACAATGGTGCTCTTGCACAATCTGGTAAAAAAATTCCCCCCCCCCCCCCCCCCTTCAAAGTAAAATTACTTTGAATTACACTTATCCCTTCAAAAAATTACAATTAAAATCTCCTTATTATTCCAAAAAAATTATTGCCCTAAACATTTACAAATAACCCCACACCTTATTTCTCCAAAAATATGATTTTACAAATAAGAGAAAATTCCTTATCTCTCCAAATTACAAAATATAAAAAAAACCTTATCTCTCCAAAAGTATTTTATCCCGCCATTATTTTACAAATACACTTTCCAAAACTTTTCTCTTATACCCTCATTGAAAATCCGCTTAAGTAACATGCTTTTTATAACCATGAACTTTTTATGTGCAAATAATATGCATGTGTGTTTAAATGAATAGCTTCATGATTTAATAACAAAACCCTAAATGTGCACTTTTCAAATGGGTTGATGGATTAATAAATAACAACAAATATTGCCTCAATTCCCGTAGCACTGCATCTTTATTAAAAAAACTTTTCATTGTTCCATGTAGGCTGGCAATGTTGGCTTTGTTGGCTGGCTGTGTGATTGGATTGTTGAGAAATTGGATGCAGAGTTGCAGATTCAAAACCCGGAATTCACATAACAGGCTGTTGCGGGTAACTGGCATCGCCCTGAAATGTCCCATAATATGCCTGCCCTGCAACCATCCATTCCTTTTTTGAAAAAGAAAGCATCCGCTGCATAAGAAAATTTAACGTAAGTCAAACCTGAAAATGAAACCACAGTGCAAGTAAGAATCTTCCAATGCCTTGTTCAGAAATTCAACATGTGGTAGGGCAGCCTCAAGACAGATTTAACTACAAGCATGAATGGCATTTTTCTGTTTACGCTGGGCAGTTCACAATATCAGAACAGGAATGCCGAGAATAGGAATGTCAAGATCACTATCTGAAGTCTCCAGCAGATAAAAAAAAATCGAACCCCGAGCCTGAATCTAGGGATTGGCTTTCCCTTCAATCCGAAGTAGTTGTTGCTGCAAACAATTCTTTAGAGAGGTTTCGTGTGGATGGCAGGAAATCGGGTTGATAATTCGATGGGACTGCAGGTGCTCAAGCATAACTCAGGCAGGACTATAGCCTGTGGCAATATGCATTACACTCAAGCACAATTTAGTGGGAGGCAACTGAAGGAGAAGGGAGAGGATAAGTTTTTTTCACTGCAAAAAAAAATCAAGCTCTACGAAAGGAAACGGTAATATAAATCTAAGTTTTATATTCGGTTTGTGTCTATGGAGTATTGAGGCAGCGGTTTCAGAAATCAAAGAAATATATCCCGTGAACAGTCCAATAGATTCAAAAATAAAACAACGGCTTATCCCATGAACAATCCAGACAGAACCAATAATAAAACAACGATTTCTGTATTTCTCTTAATTCTTCAGACCTTTTTTTAAGATGAAATGGCTGCAATGATGAATGAGAATAAGGGGAAGGTGAGGAATATGATGGCATTGATGTCTAGAATAGCCAGGCATGGCCTTAGCCTCTCAAATATTAGATATTTTGCTAGCTCAAATTTTTATAATAATTCAAAAATTGATTTTCAGATTTAACAATCCAAAATCAATAAAAGAATAAAATTTCTTTTCTTTTGAAAACAAAAACTGGACAATTTTCATACCAATTACTTGTTGATCAATTCAATGGAGTTTTCCAAAAACTTGTTGGAATCTTTCTCCTCACATCAACTGCAGCATTACCAGAGCTCTGATACCACAATAATGGCAAAAGTGTCCTCAAACACGTAATTTTATTAATCAGAAAAAATAATTACATAATTGATTTTCCAAGAGTTTACACCCGAACAACCAAACACTCTTGCAATGAGCTATTTATAAGCTCCATGTCCTAACTACCTCTAATTATGGATCACTTACTAAATAACAAGTGTCTATTTACAATAAATGTTATTCAAACCAACTAGCTAACAAATCTCCTAAAAAGAGCCTAAGATATGACACATTTGGAGAGTCATATCTAGTTACAACAATATACTAGTTCTAAAAATCTCCATTAAATAATTAAACATTCTAGAAAAATAATTATTAATTTAATATCTTAAATTAATAATTATTTTATTCTAATTTTATAACCTATGACAAATTGTATTTTTGGATCGCCTAACAAATTTTCAGTAAATCTCATTGTTAACATTTCATGCATGTAAGAAAAGTACTTGATGTCTTGAAAAAATAATAGTTGTACCTTAATATGTCAAACATGCATGAACTACAAACATGATCCACGGTCACCCCCAAAAAGTCCCTTTAGGGGTTGTAGAAACTAAAGATAAGGGAAAGGAATGTGTCAAAGCTCTTTCAGCATCCAAGTAAATTGAATTCATAATAGTAGAAAAGACGGTGATCTATCCATTAATTGAAGAGACATTGATGTTGTTGTCATAGAAACTCTACTCCCCTAGTGAACCCAACCACGCCTTGACTTATATTTGGGTGGAGGACGTCGAGCAATTAAGCCTAGTCATAATCACAACCTAGAAGAAATATGTCATCGATGTGACCATCATGGCAGGATATGAGAGCTTATGGTGTATGAAGGTAACCACCACCCTAATGAGAAAATACAAAGAACCTTTGATCAAGGTATCTAAGAAGACAAAATTTTAGCCCTATAATTATTGAAGAGGAAAATGCATCCTAGGTCACTGAGTTCACTAAATTTGAAATTTAAAACTTGAATTTAAATATACCTTAAAGCTACAAGCAAACTTTGTCAACCATTTATACAAACTCATCATGTATTCAAGGGGTCAACAATGGTCGTCACTTAATGCAAGCATGTGAATGATTATTTAAGTCTAAAATTACAGTTGAATTCAAAGACGAACACAAACCAAGTGACTCAAATTCTATCTATAAAAAAATATTGTAAGAAACATAGCAATGAAAGAAGTGCTCCTTTGTCTATACATTACATAAGAAGCGTCACTTGCAAATCCATTTTCTATTTAAATATGGAAATTCACCTCCATCCTCCACTAGTGCAAACATACCCACTATTGGAAATAAGAGAAGTGTAAAGCTTGTGTATCAAAGGGTAAAGCTTGTGCAAGCATAACCAATGCTATCCAAGAGCAACATTCTACTTGTGCATACAAAGGAAGTTGGAGGTAGCCAAGCTAAATAATGAATACCTTAGAGATATAGAGAACATAACATAGCATAGGAGAAGCCCATAACATTAAACTCAAGACTTGAGCCCAATTGTTTATGGATTTGTGTCCTTACCAATGAAACTACAACACATTCAACACAATGCCTATATTATTGGTAGATATGCCACCCATGGAGCTATATGAAAAAGTTATAGTCATGCATAGGCATTGTGGGTGGGAATTGAACTCAAGTAAAACTACTTATGGATATGGGACCTTAACCACAATATCAAACCAAGGCCTTCAATAAGAGACCCACATCATATGTAATATACTAAAAAACACAGAAAAATTAACAATTTCGTTACTAAAACATGAGACTGTTTAAATTAATAACACTTGTCTTCAACAAATTTCCTCATACCACATTTCAGTGTCGTTGTCCTTAATTTAAACTCTGATAGGAGGAAACTTTATATCCAACACTAAAACTGGTAGAAGTAAACTACATTCAATCAATTAGGCTGCTGGAAACAATGACAACTATAAAATAATTATTACATTTTCATCAACATTCCAGCCTGTAAATCTAGATGTGGATACTCAACTTTGAAAACAAGGCTCCCGCACCACTCTTATGTGGACAAACCATCAGGCAATGCTTTTGGCTTGCAACTTGACCAAGTCCTCCAAGGCTTAAAGTGACTCCACCATGAATATATGGATGCATTCAATTTGTTGTTTGTGGTCGAATTCGCACAGAGTTCCCACGTAAAAGTGTTGTTGGACCTTCAACCCCAGTTGGTACAATTCCAAAAATTACACCTGGAAAAGAAGGCATGGCTACAAAATGCACACTTTATATATGAGTAATTGCAGGATGATAATATACAAGAGAGGCAGTTTGAAGAACACTCGAAGGTAATAGTTACCAAACCTAGTGTCCAAGACTAGTGATAATGGAAGGAACATGACCATTTGAGGGTGGGGTTTCGGGGACTTTATGCATTACATCATCAATCCTTAGGTGAGGTGGTTCATGAGGGTGATGATTATTATCACTATTTATCCTTACACTCCCTAAATTATTACAGATAAAGGCACTCAAATTTTCTTTTGCATTGAAATGAATATCATGTGTTGGTCTTTGTAAATCTACCGATGCACCTCTATTAGTCCTTACAACTATATTTGGAGCCACAATTGCACCAATGTGGTTTTCCTCCTTGATTTCTATTGTAGAATAAACAAAGACAATTATGGCAATGGAAGTTGGTTGAAGTGATGTACCAATGTGGATAGTGGGTACCATACTAGACCCAACAAAGGTCCCATTCATACAACTGATATTATTTTGCAATGATTCTGGCTTACTCACTAAAGTAGTAGGATGATCCACAACCATCCCAATATTTTTACTATTGTTGGATAGATAGTTTGGAGGGATAATTTCCTCTCTCACAATGATTCCAGGGCCCTGTTTGAGAATATATAAATTAGAAAATTCCTCAATTTAGTTGAAAGAAAATATAATAAGGCATATTTGTTCCAATTAAAACATGAAAATTTGAATTTGTGTGCACCTCAAAAAATTCTCCTATAGTTTAAATTTAAGCAAATACAATAAGGTGCAATAGTTTCAAATTGAAATGAAACATTATGATGTAGTGAAGTTTTGGATATGTAAGATGAGAAAAAATTTAACCTACTAAAAAATAAAGTGAATACATCCAAAATTTCAAGGGATAGGTATACAAAGAAGTATAAAGAAGAAGATGAGGACCAAATTATTACATGATTGAATAAAACACCTTGAAACAATTGGTCATTTACTTGGGCAGTTATGAGATATCTAGAGTCAAAAACTCCACCAATAGTACTATAGACTTCAGCCCCTGCCTACATGTAAATTGATCAAAGAAACAATACTTGTATGCACATTCTTTTCATATACATAATTAAAACCCGTAGAGTATTTTCTTGAATGGGAACTGAATAAAGAATATTTTACTTACCAAATTAGGGACTGCAACCATTCTTGTAACTGCAATTCTTAGTAGCATTTTATCAAATAGATTTTTAGTTTTTGGTCTTCAATTTTGAATAGTTTTTGAAGTGAGATCTTGGGAAATATTATTTTGGGGCATGTTCAATTGGAGAAGTGTCCATGTGAGCCAGAGTTTGTGAGACATTATGTGCAGGCAATGACATTGTTTGGCTTAGAAGGCCTACATGCAAATGGAATAACTTCTCTACCTTTTGATTTTGTTGCACTTTAGCAGGGGCTAGTGTTTGATGTTGTTGATGAGGCCTTTGATGGTTAATGTTGCATTGTTGTCTTTACTAATGATTCTAGTTTTGTTGAAAAAAAATTCAAAGGGATGTGGAGGAGACCTGGCAGTAGACTTGGGAAGATTAAATGCATATGATTTATTTTTAACTGTTTGCTCTTGATCAAATTGAGAAGGAGAAGATTGTTGTGAAAGTGAACGTGACTGTTCTTATTTTTCTGCTTCAAGCTCTAGTCTTTTCAAATGGACCATCTTTTTTTACTTCAGCTGAGGATTGTCTGAAACATTAGTCCACGCATTATAGATAATATTAATAAATAAATCTTCAATCATGGTATTCCATGATTCATATGTAAGAATTACAAAGTATATTTAATTTCTCTATTGCTACCATTTAAAAAGGTATTTTATTTTCCAAGGGAAATCTCAAAGATAAACCCTAGGGATGCTCCCCCACATTCATAGATGGAATCCTTATTAAACCCATTGGTGTAGAGAAGTTCTCCTCACCCAAGGGAATTCATCCTAGGCACTTGATCACACAAAACTAACCAGATTTTGAGCAACATTGGAACAATTGATTGAGCTAACCCGTTGGATTGGTTTAAAAATGTATTTTCATGGTGAAAATAGTTCGTTTATTTATTTGCAAAACACATTTTTGTACTATTCAAATAAATTAGTAACAGGATTGCAAATTACTATTCTCTATCCCTCAAGATGACTTGATTAACCTGATCATATCCAATTTGCAACAAGTTAGTTAGTATCCAACCATCGTAATATGCATATTCCATTTTATTGGATAGACCTGCCATAGATCCCTTAGTATTTTTCCCTAGATTTAGAAGAAAATTTCTATGTCTGTTGTATGTATACCAAAAAAATTTAATTTTTTTCTGTGCTTCCATCAATCCAAACATTTAATTTTGAAAGAGAGTAAAAGTTGGAGTAGTGATAACAATCATGTATAAACTATATTGCACTTAGCCAATAAACCACCCAAGAAAAATGAATTGTCCCAGATATATATTGTATAAAGAACATTGATCATGCCAACCTGTATCTTGTGAGGAAGATGGCTTGGACTCTGCTTCAACATCAACAAGTCTTTTCATATTCAAATCCTCTTTCCATGACTATGCTCCAGCTAGTACTACTGACTTCTAAATAAAACAATAGATAAAAAGGGCACTCTGAGATTACATAAGCAATAAAAATATAATGAAATGTAGAGGAAATTAATTTTAAGAGTTTTAACTTACATCACTAGATTGTGTGTCCCTTCTAGAGCTCTCAGCTCTAGTTTTGAGCATTGAAACCACATGATCACAACCTCGGTGTAAACAAATATTAGGTCTTCGTCTCTCTTGATTATTGCACTATTTTCGAAATATTTTGCACATGGAAACATTGTAATGACCATTGGGATGTTCTGCTCCCAAATGCAAAATAATGATTTCATCTAAAGTGCATTCATCCTCTCCACAATTATACACAACAAGAGAAAAATTGTTATAATATCCATTCCCAAAAACATAGATAAGCTCAGACTAGAGATTAGAACATTATAATAAACAAATTTATGGACCTAACCTCCATAAATGGCTATGTTTGAGTCATCTATAATAACACTATGAGAAAAACGAGCTTGGGGTTGTTGCCCACCAACATCAAGCTGAGTCCATGAATAAGTATTTGTGTCAAACATCCATATACATCATTGTAATATGCACGATCTCCAACCCCACCAATAACATATACCTGGAAAATATTTGACAAATTAGATGATTGCAGGCTGGTAATTCACAAGTTCTCTTGTCCTCATGCAAGCAAGTCTTTTTTAGCCATAGCCATGGACAAAATATTTTTAGGATTATCGTAGTTTATGAAGAAAAAAATGGATGTGTAAGATGATGTAGGATTGATTACCTTGTAGTCAATGCTAACAATTGCATGTCCATTACACACTCCTAGTGAGCATGGCCCTTCTATAACTAGTTATTACATAACAAGTATATTTAGCTTGTTGATTTGCATGAAATAGAAGGTTGAAGATTTTACCAAATCATTATATAATATCATATTATGGGTTGTAATAAGTTTCCAGGGAAAAAAATTATACACCTCTTTCAATCAAGTTCAATTAACATCAACAAAAAGTTCATTTTTTGGGGAAATAATTAGATTCGAAATCTCATACTGTAGAGTCTAGATAAACAAAATGAATATTTCCACTAATATTATTTGAATGGACTTGAAATCATGATAGAACAATCATCTTATTTTGACATCCTCTGCTAGATTTTCAGATAATAACACAATAGAGATCCAAATGAAAATGTATATTTTTGGGAACTGATAAAAGACACCAAAAGATGATATTCATAGTAGAATGCTATCCCACCTAGGTTTGTATTGGGATGGGTGGATTTATTTTCAAGATATTAAGAAAAAAATCGAAAGGTATTCATAAAAGCATAAGAAGATTGAATGTTCAAATAATAGAAGTTTGGCACATATACCATGTATGCCTTTACCAACAAAAAATATAAGTTTCCACTAAGAAAAGCAGGGGAATTTCTTACTGTGTTCTGGCATCAAATTAGGTATATTTATGAAAAGCATGAATGTTTTACGTATGCCAAGAAATGGATTCAATTTTACTATAAACTAATATTGAATTACAATTTGGCACTCTATTATGTGGAATATGACAGATTGAATGGATTATAGTTTTTCACTCTACTATGTAGAATATGACACAACAGATTGAACAAATGGATAATATAGGATAGCCAATCCTAATGGAAGCATGCAAGATGGTTTCACTTAATAACCCTAGCAACATGTGTGCATGTGAAACTAGTTGGTTATTTAAAGTGACTTGCCATTTGAGCAGACTAGACATAAAAGTTTGCTTCAAATTATGGAGATTATTGTAACAATCTTCCTTCACGAATTTTCTTTTATTTACTTATTATTTTATTTTTATTTTTTTCAATTGAAAGAGTAATCGCATTAAAATTGTTGTTAAGTAATAACATCATAAATAGGAATATACTAACTCAATCCTCCAGAATCATCCCACCACTATAAGTCATTATCCTATCCAAGTCATACTGAAAAAGGTTAGTTACAAATGGGTAAGAGATGAATCTAATCATTTGGTATCTAATTAGTTGGTTCATTGAAAACCCTCATGTTCCTTTACTTAACATGTATTTTTCTTAGCTAATATAATGATGACCAAACAATAGCCCTAACAACTAGATGGAAGTTGTTGCATAATTGTGCGCTAATGATTTACTTCACCTTTGAAAGCATTGGGTCCCATTACTTCAAGGTACAATTGAAGAAACTAATATCTAACTTATTCAAGAATGTACCAATCAACTCACTGCAAATACCTACTTGCTCAAATAACTCTAAGCAAAGGAATGTCCTCATGATGATTCAAGAGGATCCTCAAAATGCTCAAAATTCAACAGTTTCAGATGCTCATGAAACCAATGCCAAGTCAAAGAACTCATCACACTGATTCTGGTGGTATATTTGTTTTTCAAAATAGCCTCCATATGAGGGAGAAAATGTACTCTCAATTTTTTCTCAAATAGGAAAAAAATGGGCTTTTTCTCAAACAAGGAAAAAATGGGCTAGAGCGGGCCAAGTGTCAGTCTCAAAAATGGGCTTTTTCTCAAACAGGGAAAAAATGGGCTAGAGCGAGCGAAGTGTCAATCTCAAAAAATGGGCTAGAGCGGGCCAAGTGTCAATCTCAAAATAGGGCATGTGGTAGTCTCACAACCAGGCATGTGGCAGTCAAACTACTTAATAGAGAGGTCAAATTACCAAGTCGAGGGTCGAACCTTTGACCTCCGAAACAACACTACAAAACTTCACTGTTAGACCACATACTTATCTTTGTTAACATGGGCTCAAATGTTTTATTTGAAGTTTGCTTATATGGCATGATGGGGAGACATGTTCTTAATGTTTTATTGATTTTAGATCCTTAAATAAAATCACCATTAAGAACATGTCTCCTCTTCACCGTTAGACCACATACTTATCTTTGTTAACATGGGCGCAAATGTTTTATTTTAAGCCTGCAGCCTGCCAAACCCTTAGATTATCTTAGAAATGTTTTAACGCGTTACAAAATGAGTTAACGCCATTCCAAACTCGGCACACGGCAAACCATATGATATGTTACTATATGCCAAAATTATTCCAGGTCATGGAAATGGCACGAGATGTAAGTCCAATGTTAAACTTTGGTTATAATAAATGTGCCACAAGGAGTCGATTAATATATCTATCGGTTTATGGTTTCAACCATATGTTAAGTTAAAACTTTGGTTATGGTGTATATATCCACCGGCCTATGCTAATGTTGTTGTATGGTTACACGCCATCTTAATATTACAATGTAATACCATAAATACAATATGGTTGTAACCTATTACTAAATATTGCCATTCAGATCTTACGAGGTCTACGGGTTTGACCCCGGGACCTGCCCGCGAAGTTATGAAACGTTTCGCCAGTGCGTCCTTGGTACAAAAGTTATAAGGGCTGAATCCGAACTGTTATTTGTGCCTATAATATGCCTTTTAACGCCTAATTTGACCAATATTGGGCCTTTTCGAAATTTGTAAGTTGCATTGGAGAGCTGAGATTGAGGCCTATCTTCTAATAGTAGCCATTGATACCTATGTGCACATTTCAGAATGGTGAATTTGATGTAAAAAGAGTTTATGAGCATTTTTTAATACAGTGGATGCCCATTGGAAGCGGACCCGGAGATGTAGTCTTGGAGAGACAAACTTCATCATCAAGTTTTCTGTGTTTGCTTCTTATTCTCCATTTTTCATGGTTGATTTCAGATTTCAAGTTTTATGTTAAAGGCACTTCAAAATCCATTTTCCTTATTAATTCACTTAAAAAGCAACCTTAGTTAATATTTGAAGAAATTGAGCAAATAGTCAATTCTCTATTTTTGGATAATATTTTGGTATTAGAGAAAGCTTGATCATGTATAAGTAGGATATTTTCCAATGTGAATGTTGACTAGATTCAGGTTGCAACGTGGAGAAGGGAAACTTGAGAAGATAAATCTAGAGATTGGAAAGATGAAAGTCTCTCAAAAGTTGAAGATGGAAGAGCCAAATGAAAGAGAAGCTCCTGAAACAAAGGGCGAGGAGAAATTTCAGCAAATGTTCCTTTATATGCAAAGGATGATTGCAAAACTTTATGAAGACAAGAAGACTAGAGATACAAATTCATCTTCTAAAGGCACAAAAGAGAAAAAGGGCAAGGAAAATTTGATGGTAATGAACCTCCTTCTCCTCCATTTTCGTCTTCTTCTTCTTTATTATCTTATCATTCAAGTTCAGATTCAGACTCACAAAAGAAGTAAAATCAATCTCCTTTATTGATGCTTGATGTTAAGTTTGAGTTTTCAAAAATTCATTTAGCTACACTTGGGATGGGAGGAACAACTTTGATTTGGTGGGAAAGTAAAACTCAACTAAATTTGAATCAAAAGGTAAAATTATCTCTTCATGGTCTAAGTTTGTTAAAGCTCTTAGAAAGCAATTCTATCCCTTAGGATATATGTGACATGCTATAATGGATTGACAACATTTAAGGCAAGGTAAAGGACAAAGTGTGCAAGAGTTTACACAAGAATTCAGGAAAAATGCATTAGCACTTAATGTTCCATTAAACACACAGGAAATTTTGTTGAAGTATATTTGAAGTTTGCATTCTTATTTGCGACATACTTTGCTTATGTTTAATCCAACTGACATTGATGAAGTGTGTGTACAAGCCATTCATATTGAATCAAGTGGTAGACCTTTTTAGTCAAACTTTTCAAAGAAACCATTCAAGCATTCAGAGAACAAAGATTCTAAAGAAGGTGAGAGAAAGAGTAAGTTGAAAGGGAAGAAATCATCAAAATCTAAAAAAGAAGGAGAAAGGCCTACTTGTATTCATTATTAGAGGGTTGGACATGACGACTCCAAATGTTGGAAGCTTCATCTTGAATTTAAACCAAAAAAAAAAATTTAAGAAGAAGAGTGAAATGAAAGTTAATGTTGCAATCCAAAAAGATTTGGGATTTGACTACGATGATGAAAATAAGATTACCGC
Organism: Pinus taeda; assembly: GCA_000404065.3. Taxonomy (NCBI): domain Eukaryota; kingdom Viridiplantae; phylum Streptophyta; class Pinopsida; order Pinales; family Pinaceae; genus Pinus; species Pinus taeda. The sequence continues at coordinate 44,464 of APFE031043065.1, forward strand.
TATGGTTCTGACAGGTATTCCTTCTGAAACTAGCTCTAATTCTACTTGTTCTGCATCTTGTTCAAAAACTAATAGTGTGATTGAAGAAAAGAAGAGAGTTGAATTGTTTCACATAAAGATCATATCCAAGCACACTAATATATACACATTATTCGACAGCGGATCACAAGCAAATCTAATTTCTGGGGAACTAGTAAGGAAATTGGGATTGGAAACTAAAAATCATCCAAAACCATACCCTTCTGGGTGGTTGAAAGAAAATACTCAGATGCATGTCACAAAACAGTGTCGATTAAGGTTTGCAATTACAACTAATTTTGTTGATGAAGTTGAGTTAGATGTGAATTCCATTGGATATATGTGGAGTTGTGTTGGGTAGTCCGTATATTTATGATTGAGATGCCATATTTCATAGAAATGAGAATAAGTATCATCTCTTTAAAGATGGAGTTGAATACATTGTCAGGGCACACAAAATCAAGACAAACTTGGATTTAATCAATGTTAGTCAAATGAAAAGTATAATAAATTCAAGTAAAAAGTACATTCTCATGATTGTTAAAGAACAACCTAAAGATAAGTATGATTCTTTTCAAGGGTGTGATTCTCAATTTAAGGACAAATTGGTTGAAATAGTATATTCTTATAAATAATTGTTTGAAGAAACAAAAAGTTTACCTCCAAATTGAGAAATACAACATGAGATTCAATTGCAATTTGATGCCCCTGTCCCGAACATTAGCATGTATTGTATGCCAGTCATTGAAAATGAAGATATTAAGGAACAAATTCAGGAATTGGTTGATGAAGCTTTATTCTACCTAGTTCTTCTCCATGTGGATCATTGATCATATTAGTCCCAAAGAAAGACAGAGCTTAGAGAATGTTGTTGATTTTAGATCCTTAAATAAAATCACCATTAAGAACATGTCTCCTCTTCCTATAATCAATGATTTTCTTGATTAGTTAAATAATGTTGTTTACTTTACAAAGCTGGATTTAAGAAGTGGTTATCATCATATTCATATTGCAGAGAATGATATATGGAAAACTACATTTAAGACTAGACAGGGACTTTATGAATGGTTGGTTATGCCATTTGGGTTATGCAATGCTCCAACAACTTTTAAGAGAGCAATGAATGATGTTTTTCATCCTTTTCTTGATAAGTTTGTCATAGTCTATCTGGATGATATTCTTTTTTCAGTTCAAGTTTGGAAGAACACGTAAAGCATGTTAAACAAGTTTTTGATGTGTTGCAAAGAGATAAACTATATCTCGAACTCTCTAAATGTGAATTTGGAAAAACGTCCTTAGTATATATTGGTTACATAGCTGGAGGAGGTCAGCTAAAAATAGATATGACTAAATTTGATGTAATTATTAAGTGGCCAAGACCTAAAAATGTGACGGAAGTTAGAATTTTCTTGGGTGCAGTTCAATATTGGAGGAAGTTTATTTCTCATTTCCCTTTTATTGCATCACCACTTCCTGCTTTAACAAGTTCTAAAGTCTCCTTCAAGTGGGGAAGAAAACAAGAAAAATCATTTGATACTTTGAAACATAAAATTGTTACAACTCCAATCTTGGCTTTACCAGACCTTCAAAAACCATTTGAAATAAAAACCGATGATAGTGGGTATGCAATGGGTGCAGTATTATTACAAAATGGAAAGCTTATTTGTTTTCATTTAGAAACATTTTCTAAAGTAGTTGCTAATTATCCAACTTATGATAAAGAATTGTATGCATTAGTGGAAAGTGTTAAAAAATGGAAACATTATTTAATGGGAAAAGAAACAGTGATTCATACATATCATCAGCCACTTCAGTACCTTCAATCTCAAACTAAGTTGCAATAGTATCGACATTATAGATGGATGGGGTTTTTTTAGCAATTCCATTTAGTAAAGAAATATAAGAAAGGTACCACCAATAAAGTAGTTGATTTGTTATCAAGACCTTCTTTGAATGCTTCATTTATTCGGAAAAATAGTTCTTTAGCACATGAACAATATGTTGTAGATATTGATTTTAAGGATGTTTATTACTCACTAAATCATGGTGCTCAGGTGGAAGAAGTGAATTAACATGTTCATGACAGGTTATTGTACTATCTTGGCAAGTTGTACATACCACAAGGAGAAAGAGTGCATGTGATTAGGGAAGCACATTCTTCTCATGTTTCGAGGCATTTTGGTGTACGTAAGACAATGGCATAGTTACAAAAGTATTGCTATTGGACTTGGATGAATGAAACAATTACTAAATACATCAAAGGTTGTATCATGTGCTCAACAAGAAAACAAAACAATAGAAAGTTAGGTTTGTGTATGCCATTTCTAGTTCCTTCTCAGCCATGGGACAGTTTATTTATGGATTTTGTAGGAGGACTTCCAATGTCTAGAAAAGGGCATGATTATTTGTATGTTGTGGTTGATAGATTTACCAAAATGTGTATTCTTGTTCCATGTAGAAAGCAAGTAACTGTTGAATAGACTGCACATATATTCTTTCAAAATGTATGGGTTCATTTTGGGTTGCCTACTTCTATCATTTCGGATCGAGACTCTCATTTTATGGGGGAGTTTTGGTCCAATTTTTGGGGACTCATGGACACTAAGTTGAAAAAGAGCACATCTTTTCATCCACAAACAGATGGGAAAATAGAGGTGGTGAACAGAACAGTGGTACATCTTCTCAGAGGTTATTGTAGCAAACATCCTAAGTTGTGGAATGAATCCTTACATTATGTCCAACATGCTTACAACAAGACCTTGCACTCTTCTACTGGTAGATCTCCTTTTGAGACATGTTATGGGTACTGCCAAAATAGCCAATGGACTTTATTTTTGGTGAAGAAGCTAAGGAGGATGGACATGGATATGTCGGCAAAGAAATCAACTTCATTCAAAGAATCCAAAAGATTCATGAAGCAATGCAGGATCAATTGGAGAAAAGTCAGGCCAAGTACAAAATGCGTCATGACAAGCATTAGGTGGATCATCTCTTCTAGTTTGGTGGTGAAGTATGCTTATACATCAACAAGGAGAGGATGAAAGGTGAAGGTAAAAAGTTGAAACCTATCAGGTATGGTCCTTTTAAATTGGTTGAAAAGATTGGGCACAATGCATTCTCGTTGAATTTGCCTCCATACATGCACATATCTTCAATTGTAAATGTTGAAAATTTGAAGTTGTATGAACCTCCAATGATCATGGATCCAGAGGAAAATGCTCAAATTCCTATTGTAGATGATTTTTCACCTGGATGTATGACTGAGTTATAGGAAGATACCATCTTAGATAGGAAGGTCTGCACTTCCAGGCATGGATATGTCGAGTATCTTTGAGTGGGACTCAAAGGCATGAATCCAAGTAAAGAAAGGTGGATGGAGATCAAAAGGGTGAGGGAGTTGTACCCTCACCTCATGTATGCTTAAAACCAAACTTTTTGTGGTCCAAAATCTTCTAGTTGAGAGGAATGATATAGGAGGATCCTCAAAATTCTCACTATTAAACAATCTCATATGCTTTTGAAACTAGTTCTAATTTGAAGATATCATCGCATTGATTCGAGTGGTATGTTTTGTTTTCAAAATGGCCTCCATATGAGGGGAAAAATGCACTCTTAAGTTTTTCTTAAACAGGAAAAAAATAGGCCAAAGCAGGCCAAGTGGCAGTCTTAGAATAGGGCACATGGCAATCTCATAATAGAGCACGTGGCAGTCAAACTATTCAACCGATATGACAAATAACTAGGTCGGGGGTTGAACCTGCAACCTCTGAACCAACACTACAAAAGTTTAGCATTAGACCACAAACTTATCTTTATTAACATGGGTGTAAATGTTTTATTTGAAGTTTGGTTATATGGCATAATGGAGGGAAGGGTTGGAGGAGCCCATCATACTCAGCGACCTACCAAACCCTTGGATTATTTTAACAATGTTTTAATGCGCTACCAAATGAGTTAATGCCATTCTAAATTCGGCACACAACAAACTATATGATATGTTACCATATGCCAAAATTATTCCAGGTCACGAAAATGGCGTAGGATTTAATTCCAATGTTAAAATTTGGTTATAAAAAATGTGCCACATGGATTCGATTAATATGTCCATCAGTTTATGGTTTCAACCATACACTAAGTTAAAACTTTGGTTATGGTGTATATATCCGCCAACCTATGCTAATGTTGTTGTATGGTTATGTGCCATGTTAATATTACAATGTAATACCATAAATACAATATGGTTGTAACCTATTACTAAAGATTTCCATTCAAATCCCAAGAGGTTTGCGGGTTTGATCCTGTGACCTACCCGTAGAGTTATAAAATATTTCACTAGTGCGCCCTTGGCAGACGAGTTGTAAGGGTTGAATCTGAACTTGTGTTATTTGTTCCTATAATATGCCTTTTGAGGCATAATTTGGCCAATATTGTGCCTTTTTGAAATATGTAAGTTGCGTTGGAGAGATAAGGGCGAGACCTATCTTCTAATAGTAGCCATTGTTGCCTATTTTCACATTCCAAAATGGTGAATTTGATGTAAAGATACTTTAAGAGTATTTTTTAATACAACAAACGCCCATTGGAAGCAGACCCAGAGTAGTATAGGAGGGACGAACTCCATCATCAAGTTTTTTGTGTTTGCTTCTTATTCTCTGTCGTTCATGGTTGATTTCAGATTTCAATTTTTATGTTTAAGGCACTCAAAAATCCATTTTCCTTATTAATTCACTTAAAAATCAACCTTCGTTAATATTTGAAGAAATTGAGCAAATAGTCAATTCTATTATTTTTGGATCATGACAAGTAATATTGAAATGTTGGACGATGATTCAATTAGTCTAAACCAATGAGAATTAAATATGTTAGCACTAAGATTTGGTTTTTTATTCAAACAATGTTGGATAATAAGAAGGAAATGAATACCATCTACTTCTTAAAGAAGACAACACTTTGTTTCAGCTTTTGCAATTAGATAGTTAGCTACTAAAACTCAGCCACAATACATGAACACACATTTTGGCAAGAACCACCATAAACCCTCATATATTGGACTCTATTGCAAGAGGTAAATATATAGGTCTGGATAAGTATTGAAACAAAATTCCTTAACCTTTTAACAGTCCTATCTTACTAAAAATACAATAGAAAATAACCTTGGAATGTACAGGCTAAATACTTGAGGTTGAGTTAAGCATCGTTTCTCGTCTCTCATAATCAAAGGAGTTGAGGAAAGACAATATTATACCTACTTCTTTAGGAAATTTCATGTGATGTCTAGAATGGAAAGAATTGATCAATCGAAAAGGCCAAGGAATTGAAAGGTGTGCCCACATCTAGCAAAGCACATGCATCAAATGATCATTATTGTAGAAAATTAAATAATCATGGAAAAGATGAGTTGAATTTTATTGAAGTCTACTCTAATTGACAACACAACTCCAATTTCCAAACCAATGCTACTAACTCCTAATTTGCAAAAATTAGACATGAAGAGATATTTTAATATAATACCTAACACTTTCTAAGAAATCATAAACAAATATTTTTAACTTGTTATTGTGGATCTTTCCAATCACGCTTCCCACAAGAGAGGTGATAGGAAAGCCTACAATTACAAGTTTTTATGATATAACATATAATGAAACAAGTGAAGTATTGTAATACTTTGAAACAAGAACAAGAAATAAATACAAGAGATGGACTAGAACCTATCGGTTGGGCCCAAACCCAAGGGTTTTAGCCCTCCAAAACTAACTCAAAGGCAAACCAATAGTAAACTTCTCATTAACGGAAAATGATAGTTACATACATGATGAAAAATAAGAATGACAATGTCAAGCACTAGGCCTCAATAGCTACTCCTGGTCGCAACAAAAAATTGTATCTTAATGAGCCTCTTGGCTAGTTTATTTATACAAAAAGGTGGTTGATGGAAACTCCCTTGAAAAGAGGAGTGATTCCCTCCAAGATCTCGAGATTTATGGATATGGTCCCCCTTGATCTTCACATGTACTTGGAGTCCCTTGGCTGCTAGTGAAATCAATCTATGAGTTAGGGTTTTGTGATCTCAAGCCGAGTTAGAGAGTTATTGAGGTGGGAAAACCCCCTATATTGTCTCTTAGGTGTTCCATCAAGCCCCTGCATAGTAAATGCTTCTAAAAATGATTATTTTCCTGTAAATTGATCACATTAGGCCATACAATATGAAAAACACCCTTTAGTCTTCCTACTAAGCATATTATGGCTAAAAAAATGTGAATTAATGTGATAAAATGAGAGTTTTAATGGTTGGAGGATAGCACAATGAACTTAAAAATATGCCTACTAATGGGACCCATCATCACCCCCTGCGGAAGGTGTTTCTCACCCTATAAGCAACTCAATTACTAGTATTAAGCTCATTCATGGCCCTGGTGGCCTCTCTAACATCTAAGGCACATCAGATGGTATGCCCTCTTGTAGAGAGAAACCTACATTTACCTCTATGTGTTAGATCCCTATACTACTAGTGTAACCCCTTATTGTTATTAGTGAAACCCCCTTCTTGTATTATTTTGCCCATATAGTCCCCATGTTGTTATTATTATGCCCCAAAGAAGCCCGCTATTGTTATTGTTGCGCCCCTACAATATTATTGTTATGTAGGCTTTGATTGTATTGGGACCCCTTAGACTCCTATATATAGAAAGGGGGTCTTGTGATTTGTATCATCCAACAATTGTTCATTTTTGTAATTTAAAGGAGGTTGACCTCTCGAAGAGGCTGATTTTTAAGTCGTTGATCTATCTTTTCTATCTTTTTATGAACTGGTTTCATAACACTATGACTGTCCATTCTTTTTGTTCCTCTGCTTGGTTATTTCCTTCTTGTATTCCAAATATTAAGGGAGGACTAAGTTTAATTCATATCCATATGATCTACATCCTTTGCATGATTATTTTTTATATTGGGGTTCTCTCCAAGGAATTCCTTAATCTTTTTGGGGAGTGATATTCTTTGCTTTGTACACTATGAGGCAAGGCCTGCCATCCTCTTTGGAAAGCCTAAAAACTTTATGTCCCCACTATCCTAAAGGTGTCCTCACATTGTAGGATGGATTTCTCTTGAGATTCTATATATCTAGGGGCCAATTCAAGATCAAAGGAGATGAGATTGTGGTTGTTGATGACATCCTTAGGGCTCACTAGTTCTATTGTGATATATAAGGGTTCTTTTTCTTCTTTTTTTATCACCCTTTTCACTTCTTCAGCCCTTGTCTACTCATGGTTCAACCAGGAGGCTAGTGCCATCAATTACATGTCTCCCAAATTGAGTTGGAGTCCCATAAATTCATGTTTGTGAGGATCAAATTGTTAATGTAAAACTCAACCAGTTTGGCTCTATCCTCAATACTTTCTCCTTTGCAAAATTCAATGAATTTCCTGTAATCTTCGAAAGGCAAGGAGCCATATTGTGCCAATGTCTTAATTTGGAATTGCAACCACTTCTCCTTGAGGAAAATGGCTTAGTATTTGGATGGTTGCCTACATTGGATGGATTCCATAAATAACTTTCCATAGTAGCAAGTTGTGTCTCTTTTTCTTCTAGCTCCTTTCTTAGCCTTGTGTTTTCTACTTGTAGATTCTCTCTAATGATTGACTCCCTTAGTTTCATATCATTCACTTCTTTTCCCATCTCACTGAATTTTTCCTCCATGAGGACCATATCTTCTACACTTTTGGATTTTTTAATTTGCATCCATCTATGTGTTCTTCCTCTTTCCTTCTCTAACACAAAGAAGAGTGGGATGGCTAATTTCTTAGGTATAATCCTACCTCCGTCAACAAATTTATAGTAGTATTCCAAATTGGGTTTTGGATAAGGCCCTTGGATCCCTTGAATGCCTTTTTCATCTTCTTTTTGGGTGGTTGCCCCTTCTTGTAACACCTCTTGTTGCTCCTGTACCAACCCCTGTTTCTATTGTACCAACCCTTGTTTTTATTGTAACTGCTCTATTCTCTCCTATAGCTCTTCTTTTTCTTCTTGTAATAGGTAAGCTTGTGTCTTAAGACTATTAAAGGTGACTTCCATAGTGGCAGGCCTTCCCATAGGTAGCACAAGTTACTTGGTTTTGGCCTTAGGAGAGTTAACTTCTTCAATTTTTCTCTCACTATGTCCTACTTCTTCTCTCTTGCTTGGTGACTCATCACTAGTGATAGGGATTTTTGAAGGAGGTTGAGACTTCCCTTGCCTTATCCTTGTGATATTCTTTGTTAAGGGACCTTTCCTTCACTTCCTTCTTTTGGACTTGGAAAGTATGCCCAATGTGGTCAATGTTGCAGCCACTTCTTGCTCAATGTTCCCTGGAGAGAGACTTTTTTTCCATCCTCATTTTCATATCTCTTAAGGCTTGGATGCCGCCTCAAGGTTCCCTTTCTTCGTTCCTTGTTTATCACCTTCTCCTTCCTCAGTTTCTACTTCTTCTTATTTTATTTCTACTGCCTCCTCTTCTTCCTTCTTTCCTTCCCTACGTCCAATGCTAGAGGCTAGTGTTTCTTCATGTGTGATGGCTTGGGTTTCAATGAAAATTTCCCTGTCCATGTTTACAAAATCAGTCCATAGCCGAGGGTTCCTTAGGTGACTTAAATAATCTTTAACAATCATCTAAATAGTCCATGGTGGGAAATATGTTGGTGCTTCCTTTCCCTCACATATGGCTCATTTCAATGATAGATTGTAGGAGGAAATGGAGAAGACTCAATCTCTATGGAATAGGTAATTCTTCTTTGAATCTTAGCTCATGGAGAAGCCTAAAATGATAGGCATACATAATGTTATACCTCCCCTCACAAGATATATATTTGAGGACCTGATAGGCCATTTCATCCTAGAGTTAAGGTAAGCTTTCTATTCTCACTCCTTTTTTTTCTTCTAAAAGATTTTCTATTTGGATGAAGAAGTTCTTACAGACTGTAACAATCACTGCCTTATCCTCCTTGCTCCATTGAATTCCTAAGGGTAAGGTAGTTACTCTGCTTATGAGTTCAACATTTAAAGAGATGGAAAGTCCCCTAAAAACAATAGTGGCATTATCTTCTCCCTATGGTTTTAGTGCTATGGAAAATTCTTGAGTTATATCATCATCATACCCCTTCAAGTTTTCAAAGAAGCCCATCCATTGATGTATTAGAAAAATATCTACCACATGAGGATGTTGATGAATTATTTTTGTGTCTGTGGGTTCTCTTCAGTTGAAACCTTCCCGCATTTATCCTACTGCTCCTTCTTGAGGTTACTTAGGTGTGTTTAATTTTTTGCCTTAGAGCAGTCTCAGTTGTAGAGACAATGTCAAGTTTTCCTTTTGATCAGAGGGGGAGAAAGATGCTAATAAATTTTTTAGCGAAACAAACTTTCCTCTAACCTTATCTTTCCTTCGCATCTAACAATTTCCAAAGGGGACTACTGGACAATTGTTTGCTACAAGGCACTTAATCAAGTAGAATTCTACATGCAAGGGTATGGAAAAAAAGAGAGAGAGAAAGCCACTTACTCCTTTCAAGATAAATTTGTCATGTGCATGGGGGTTTTAGGACAACTTTGGGTGGTTTTGGCTCTCTTTATCTCTTCAATTCTCTTTGTAGCTTCCTTTCGGGCCTCTTGTAGTAGTTTAGAGCCTCGTGTAGCTCCTCCTACAAGACCTGCAAACATTGTTCAAAGAAGCTCAATGGACCGTAGGCAGTCTCTGATGGAACTAGCTTGTCCTTCTCCATTATTTTTGTATAAATGAGTGATTATACAAATGGAGATGAGCCTTTTACTTAGATCACTTTAGTGACATGGCACTTGCACGAACTTCCCTTTTTTAATCGTTGTCCCCCCTTGCAATCATCACCCTACTCCTTGTGATCATCACCTAACTCCTCGTAATCACCACCTCAATTGAGTTGAATTTTCCACATGCTTGTGTGACCGAATGAACTTTAGTTTACTAATAGAAGGTGGCCAAGTTTAATGGCCACCTCTAACCCATACAAATTTCCTTTCTCGACCATTAAAATTTTTATCATTATTTGGATAGGGAAGAGGTGAGGGTTTATCATACCTGAGCCTACTTGTGATATCGATTTGATAGATATGCTTGCTTGTTGGAGATGGAATTCATAATACAATGATCTTGAAGGTGTTAGTTTCCTTTGATTGCATTTGCACAGGTCCTCTTAGCTTGATGATCCTTTGACTGATAAACTTTTTGTGTGTGCAGGTTTCTTCTTACTATCCCATATGTTGCTGGTGGAGTGGATGGAATATTTCATAAGGAGGATGTGTCCCTTCTCATTTTCAGAAATGGCTTCATGATGCTCAAGGTGGCTGGATCTTCTGCTCTCTGGGTGAAAAAAATGATGTTGAGTTCTATTGTAATTGTACAGGCTACTACAGGAGGAATCCTCTTCCTGTAGAAGTCATTTAACTCCTCTTCAATGCCTCATTATTACAGGTGGGATTGATGAAAAGTCATAGGAGGTATAAGGATAGGGTTAAA
>APFE031043065.1:60000-62551 GCA_000404065.3 Pinus taeda
ATTTTAATTCACAATTTAATTCAAGGACAATTAAATTGGAATATTCTTGTTGCCATATTTCAAAACTCACTATCAACAAGAAAGGGATTATCTACCACCCCAATGTTGTCTCTATGGAACTTGAATTTACACTTTAACAATGCCTTTGTCAAAATGTCAGCATCTTGCTCCTCTGTCGAAATATACTGCAACAACATGATCCTCTCAGCATGTGTGAAGCCACGGGAAAAAAATCTTGCCTTATGCTTCTCCACACTACCATCAACATCTTGCTTTACCTTGTAAAGCCAACGGGAAATCACAACTGACTTCTTCTCCGGTCTCAGAACCACATCCCAAACACTGTTACGAACTATGAATTCATACTCCTCCACCATAGCATCAACCCAAATCGGCTGCTGCATTGCTCCTCAAAGGAAGATGGCTCGGTCTCAACACATTCCCCAACAAGGGCTATGTATCCAGTGTACCTCTTAGGTGACCTCCTCTGTCTGCGCTGAGAAGATGGTGTTCCTGCATTCTCTCTCACATCCTCCAACAATCTGTCAGCTTCTCTTGTGTGCTTCCGTCCATCTCCGGAAGACTCTGCTTGAGTGGATGTCTCCACTCTTGTTACCTCTGCATGCAGCTGCTCTGCATCAGTCTGAGGCTCCTCCTCCTTAGGAACCAACAATTCCTCCACAGCTTGTAGTTGGAGCTTCCTCTCAAGGGAAACTCACATGGCCTTTTTCTCATCAAACTTGAGATCTCTGCAAACCACTGTCCTCCGACTAGTAGGCAAGTACACCCAATAGTTGTGAGATGTATCAGTGTATCCCACAAAAACCCCCTAACTCTGTTGTCAGCTCAAGCTTCTTCCGTGTATCCTTCGTCCCACAACAATATACTGATGAGCCAAAGATCCTATAGTGACCCACATCTAGTCTCTTACCAGAGAAAGCTTCCTCTGGTGTCTTCATCCCAAGTATGTGATGCGGGCTTCTATGGTGTAAATAGACCATTGTGTTGCATGCCTCAACCCACAAGTGAAGTGGTAGGCCTCGGTCATGCAGCATTTCCCATGTTGCCCCTACAATAGCTATGTTCTTCCTCTTGGCCACCCCATTCTGCTGTGGGTTATGAGGTGCCATCAACTCTCGTTTAATTCCTTCTGTTGCACAGAAGTCCTTAAACTCTTGAGAGACATATTGTCCACCGTGAATGGAATCATTGTCATTGAGAGACAAAACCTTGCGAAAGTTTAGTCCTTCTTCTGCATGAAATAAATCCAGAATTTATGAGAATAATCATCAACAAAAATCACATAATACCTTTGCTTCACTATGGATTCCATCAAGAGTGGTCCACACACATCAGTATGAACTCACCCTAAGATAGCCTCTGCTTGACTATCTCGATCATGAAAGGAAGACTTGGTGTACTTTCCCAAGCTACAACTTTTGCATGTGTCAACTTGCTCAAGTTTACCTTTGGGAAGCCTTGTAGATATCTACTGCATTATCTTCAAAGTGCCATGATGCAAATGGCCCAACCGCCTGTGCCACAACTCACCAATGTATTGGCTCTGCACAAATTCTACTTTCGTACTCAATGCTGCAAAATCATCTACCTCTAGTTTATAGATATTCTTCACCTGAATCCCTATCCTCTTGGTCTGACCCATGGCTATGTGTCTTGGGAACACCTTTCCTTTACTAAAGACAACATCGTAGCCTTTGTCCTCCAACATCATGACCAATACCAAGATCTTCTACAGTCTAGGCACATACATCACATCTGTCAAGGTGAGAGGAGCTCCATGCTCCCTCTGAAAAGCAATTGTGCCCACTCCTAAAACACTATACCTTCCATCGTCACCCATCTCTATGCACATATTCAGGTCTTTCTCCTCCAAGGCACTGAATAAATTTTTATCACTAGTCATGTGGAATGAGGCTCCATTGTCAAGAGACCAAACACAACCCATCATCGATGACACCATGCATGCGATGAGGGTAAAGTCCATTTGGAATTGAGAGGATAATGCCTCACCTTCCAACCCTTTCGAGGATCCCTTCTTAGACTTCTTTGATGGGAAATTAGTCGTATAATGTCCCATCTCATGACAATTAAAGCGTCTCACTTTAGACATGCCACCCTTCTTCCCTCCATGAGAAGAATTCGATTTGAAATGGGAAGCCTTCCCCCTCTGTTAGGCCCCTATACTACTAGTGTAACCCCTTATTATTATTAGTACAACCCCTTTATTATATTGATGTACCCATGTAGAAGCCCACTATTGTTATTATTGTGCCCTTACATTATTATTGTTATGTAGACTCTGATTATATAATGACCCCTTAGACTCCTATATATAGAAAGGAGGTCTTTTCATTTGTATCATCCAAGAATTGTTCATTTATGTAATGTAAAGGAGGCTTCTCCCTCGAAGAGGCTGAATTATAAGGTGTTGATCTATCTTTTCTATCTTTTCTTGAGCTGGTTTCATAACATTTGGTATCAGAGCCAAGTTCTAGGGTTTCGCTGCTCCAAATAGGTCATCGTGGCATTT